>OMNW01007558.1:41695-56609 GCA_900303245.1 Selene dorsalis
TGTCAGTGCTAAATAAACATTTTCATAATTTTGTAATTGATTTCTTTGAAGCATGAAAATAATTTATGCAATTGCAATGCCTTGATTTTAGTGAGGTCAGTACACAGTCATAGCCATAAACGCAATGGTACTAAAAATTGGCATAACTATTTATTTCAGTGTTTCAGTTTTCGTTTTTCGGCCAAGTGTTAACTCCATTTTCAGTTTTTGGTTTCAGCCAAAAATTTTCATGTCGACGCGCCTGTAGCTGACATATGTTTTACACCAAAATTAGTGTGTGAATGTAGCTTTAAAAACAATAACAACAAACTGAGTGTGCTTTGACTTGGAAGTGTTTGTGAGCTGCTAGCTGCTGTACAGATTGGTAAAATGGATCTGTAGCCTCTGGTCGCGTACAGCTGTATAAGACTGTGCTGGGCAGGCTTCAGGCTGTTTAGTGTGTTCACCAGGGTGTATCGTGATAAATTCCCATGATGACTAAATGCCAGTTGTTTCTGTACTATCATTACTATGCAGGACTGAGAGCCAAGAGTTTAGGTTTAGGTTTAGGGTACAGTGCATTCATGCATTCTGGTCAACGATCACCTTAAAACCTGTGGTCACTCCTCTGGTGGGTGTAGCTGAGAGAGAAGCTCTCGGTGCTGCTGTGTAGTGTAGTGTGGTCCCCTCTCCCACCTTGTTCACTTCACTTGTGTAAAGCAGGCCAGCAAAACACAATAACATGTCAGCTGTGTGGGGGTGAACACTGCTACACCTACTAACACAATCTGATAGACTCCCTTCACACTTCCAGTCAACTTTATGTTGTGATGAGGACACACACACATACACGTGCGTGCACAGACAGACAGGGACGGGGTGGAGTGAGTGAGCTGCTGCTGCTGTGCAAACAGGTAGAACAGATCTGTCACATCTGTAACGCAGCCTCATTAATGAGAAGCTCTGATCAGTGACTGTGTGTTTTTACGACTTCCTGCACAGTAGCTGACTCGTTCATCCCTGTGTGGTACAGTGGCAGCTTTTCAGGTGAGGTGCTAGTTTTTGCAAGTTCCCACAATTTCATCTCATAAAACTGCATAAAGACGCCACACATTCCATTTCATGTTAAAGAAATCTTTTAAAAGGATTTTTGCCTGCAACAGTCACAAAAAACAAATTTTTCGGGAAAGACTGATTCATAGTCCCAAATTCTGTCTTCATAAATACCAATAAGTGTAAATGGATGTGTGTACGTTGCTTTATGTGTAAGGTCGCTGATCTCCAGGAGATCCCCTCAGGATCCATCCTGGATGCTATCACAGAAAAACAAACATCCACTCTCACATTTGTACCTACAGGCAGCACTGTGGGTGCAACACCTGTAGAAAACCCACACAGACACAGGGAGAACACACAAACTCTACCCAGCAGCAGGATCAACCATGTGTTCAAACCCAGAGCCTTGCTGCTTTTAAGTGTCAGCACCAGCCACTGTAGCACTGCGCTGCTTTCCCAAAGAAAGGACTTGTAATAGTATTCATTGAAAACACTTAAACAATAGAACCAATCACAAAAGTAGTATGAGGTGAGCTGCACGGATGTGTCATGCCAAAGCCCTAAAGATATCAGACACATTAGTCACAGAAGCACATTTGTAACTAAACTCTTTGAGCAGAGTGGGTTAACTCCATTTCCTCCCACTAGGACCGGGCTGTTCAGAGCAGCCCGAGCGTGTGTTTGAAATGGAGGGGAAAGCTTTACCGGTGAGAGGAGGGAAACAAAGACAGCATGGCGCAACCAGCAGGTCTCTCACACCAATGCAGTGAGCCATATGTGGCAGCAACTGCGAGTGGGAGTGGGAGCTCCACTACAGACGCACATGTCCCTGCTTTATTCACTTTACTTCACTGACAGACCGAAATATAGACACATCCATCAATAATTAATAAAGTGAAGAGGGCTTTGTGGATATGTTGGTATTTTTGTGTCAGCAGAGTGGTCAAAATAAACCCACACACCACAGTAGGGACTCTGTGTATGTGTGTGTGTGTGTGAGCAGAGGCAGCTTTTTAAATAGTGAGCAGAACGTCCCCGTCCAGTGCACCACAGGTGGCGGTCAGCGTACAAACGGAGCGCAGCCTCTGGAGAGGGAGTGAGGAGGGCGGGCGGGCGAGAGAGCCGGGGATCCAGTGAAAAGAGTGAATGAGTGCTCACTCAGCTCTTGGCTCAGCCAGCTACAAAGGAACAGCTGTTGTAGTGGTGTCTTCTCTGTGCCGGGAGCTGATTGGTTGGATAGCTGGCTGCCATTCACCTGCCCTAGCCAATCACAAGCCGGCCACATGAACTCTGTTACTACCCAGCCACCTTCCTCTCTTCATGTTTGAAAGCTGCTGTTAGACAGACAGACTGCCCCAGTTTCTCATCAGAAACTAATATTGTCATTACATAGAAATAGAAATGATGGTAGATGAATGAGCAGTAATATATTCTATATACATTCTATTTCTATTTCTATAAGAGTAATAGCAGAAGTAACATTAGTCAGTGGAAGATACAGGCTTGAAAATATGTTGCTTAGCACAATAAAAAGACAAGTGTATGCGTAGGTTTTGTTAGTATTATTGATTATCAGTTATTTGATAAATAATTTATCAATCATCAATTTTAAAATGAATTTTTAATTATATTTCTATCATACAAAGAGCAAGCCTCATTCAGATACAGTCAACTCAAAGTGGTACATAGGACAGACACAGCTATAGGAGAGGTTGAATGTCTAGGGGATATACATTAAAACCAGGAGGTTAAGATGACATTGAAGGCTTGTAGAAACTAAATTTGATAAAATCGAAATAGAAATACATCGATGCATGAGAATGAATGAGCTGACAGTTTCAGGAGATTTCAGTATAACTATGGAAAACACGTGGTAAAAGGGTAACCTTTCTAATGAGTTCATATCATCAGTAGAAACTAAAACAAGAATGCTGAACCATATGAACACAGTGTATTATTATGCTGAGGGATAAATGTAGACTGTTAGGTTTGCCCCCCCCCCCCAAGCTTTTGGGAGAGTCCAGGACAGTGTATCACAGGGTTCATTAGTGGCTGTGCAATTACAGCTGGTTACTTCATTGACTTCACCTGTTCCTCTCAATGTGTGTGTGTGTGTGTGTGACCCTGCTGACATGTAGCTTTAAAGCTGCCAGGGTGAATTATAGGAGGTGTTCTTTTTCTAAATGGTGCAACCTGAATTACAAGTCTGCAGACTGTAGATTCAGACCACGCATTCTGGCCTTCTGGGTTTTAACGAAAATGGAGCTGCAAATCACGGAAAACCATTATATCTCTGGCCAAAGTGCAGATTTGGAAAAACTCTGTTATTGGCGTTTGCATGTAGACAGAGGGATATGGAGCTTTAGGCTTCAGAGCGTCACAGTATGTCACAGGAAAGGCATCAGCGCCATGTGTGCAACCTGTGTTTACAGTTTGTGTGACTGCTCGTGCCATGACGGAAGGAACAGGAAGTAACTTGTGTTATTCGTAGTTGCTGCCATGTTTTTTCCGGGATTCTGATTGGCAAGCACGGCTTTATGCCTCTTACACTGCCAACTATAGGTCTGGCATGCTCACAGTGGCTCTTAACTGCATATTCATGGGGGTTTGTTTGGGTTTATGCGAGTTTTTTTTAAAAAACGATTTAGAGGGAACAATGTTATTTTTGAAAAAACTGAAGAAGTGAGTTAGCAGGTTTCAAGAACTTGAGAGGAATTGGCTCATGATGTCACATACAGCCAACCATGTCAGACCCATCAGTCAGATGAAGTGGGATTAGGACTGTGATGAAGAAAGGAAGACAAAGGTGAACACATGGTTTTCCAGAGCAATCAAGGTTACAGTGAAGTGAAAACACAAAGTAAACCAAGACATGAAATTTAACATAAAATATGACCAACTTATAAATGTGGACTTTTACTCTGCAAAAACAGTGTTATACTTCATAAACAGAAATGATTGTGGTTGTGTACAGCGTTTCATTTAATTCTTTTTATTCTATTTATTTATCATTTAATGCTGTGAACTGTTATAATATTTACTGACGACAGTTTTAAAGCCAGTCTGGAGCCTCCTTTACATGTCTCTTGTCCCAGCACGTGAAGCTTGGGGTGAAACAGGCCTTTTACAGTGACTGCACTTTTTTCTCAGTTTGAGAATGAGTGAAATCATCATTCTGTCCTGTCTTTCTTCTCTGTGTCTTTCTTCTCTGAGACTAGTTGAGGGAGCATCCTCATCCGTTTATGTCTGATTGTGGGAGTGGAAATGAGGGCTGTGCACATGGGGCCAATTTTTCAATGAGTGAGATTGATGAAGTGGAGCCATGCAAATGTATGGCTTTATAATTCTGATGAATAGGATGTGTGTGTATCTGTGGTTGTAGTCGTGAGCCACTTTTATGCGTCTGGCCTCTGGCTGTGTGCTTTTCATGTGCTATAGCTTAGTTTTCTGATTACACACACATAACATTTGAGTGATGCTAGTCGTCCTTTCCTTGATGGGTTTCCCATGGCCTGTAACCGTCGGCCCCCTGAGCCTTTACACCAATCATGGCATCATATGAACACAGTGCTTTGCTCCATATATGGTAAACAGCAGCACAAGTAGTGGCTTGGAAACGAGCTCTGTAATCTGAGACCCATCACTTTTTCTTCTCTCAGTGGCAGACCACTGTGCGCGCAGTAAGACTCCTGTCATTGTGCTTATGCTGCCTTTTTCCAGTAGACACACACAGTGTTTGTGCTGATTCCTTTGGATCATCATTATTTTACATCCTCTCAAAACTTGAAGTCAGTAGCAGGGACTGCCAGGTCCATTACGCCCCGCTTTAGTGATGCTTTGGACAACATGTATTGATGATGTTGCTGTTCTTGGGGTTCTGTCAGTATGGGACTGGTTACCCAGATGACACTCTGGATCACTTTGACATATGTCATTGACAAAAGCAGTACCCTCTGGCCTTCAGTCTGGTCTGGTCTACTAGCACTCGATCACCCCCTTCCCAGCTTTTTAGCCGAACACGTTCTGTCCACAGTCTGGTGCAGGTGGAAAGATCACGAGGGTCTTTCGAATCTTTGGAGCCAATCTGAAACAAAAAAGAGATACCAGGTTCTGAATGGACTGTAGGATCATCAGAGCCGATCCATACAGCTTGAGGGAAAGTAAAAAGCTACAGTGTGAACAGCATTATGAACCAGCCTAGAACCTGTACGGACCCCCATCTGAGATCTGATCACATCTTTTGAGGTGGTCTGGTCTGGCTGGTGAGAACGTGAATATGTCCTGTGCAACTTGAAGGACCAATTGGCCTATGGCTAAGCCCCACCCCCTCCACTCACTCTGACAGCTGGGAGATGAAGTTACGCTAACTTTAGCTAACGTCAGCGTTGATTTACCTTGAACGGATGTCGACATCCTTGTGACTCTTATTTACGTTGAGTTGATGTTGTGGTTTCTCCAAAGGAGACACTTTTCTTGGTTGAGATGTGGTTTTGGAAAGGATAACAAAAATAACACCCCACCATCATGAGCCTCTCAGGATACCTTGTGTTCGAGTTGCATTTTCCCCATGCACACCGTTTGACCATATTTTTTAAACTTCAAATCTGTAGAAAAGCTCATAGAACCAAACCAAACTGACTTGCTGTAATGCGTTTCAATGGGAAGAGAATGTGCAAGTGTATGGGAACGGCTCTACGCAGTCAGTTACTCCACTGATGTTCTCCGACACAGTCTGATGAGTTCAAACACCATTCCATGATGAACCCAAATGATGATGATGCAGATGCACCATGTGATGACAGCGAGGTCCATTTAGACATTAGACATATTGATACACAGGCTGAGATACAATACAAGGAGACCATGCAAAACAGACTAGTTGAATATGGATGTGACTCAAATCCCTGGTTGGACCTAAAGACATCCAGTTCTTTTTGTGACATCACTACTGGTCAAATGCTTACAGGTGCATCAGAACACACTGCTGACCACACCCAACCGCATCTGTAAGTAATGTGACACCAGAGTGAATCTGCTCTGACGGAGCTGATCTTCCTCTCTTCCTCAGATGGTCAGGTGATTCCACTGGTAGAGCTGTCAGCAAAGCAGGTAGCGTTCCACATCCCATTCGAGGTGGTGGAGAAGGTCTACCCCCCCGTCCCAGAGCAGCTCCAACTCCGTATCGCCTACTGGAGCTTCCCCGAAAACGAGGAAGACATCAGGTGAGATCACGGATCAACTTTGTCTTCGTCTTCACCTCAGATTAGACACATCCTAATGGTGCGGTTTTCTGATGCCTTGTGTTTCCTGTTAACTTACAAAGGAGAGCTTTAAGATATTTCTAACAAACATTGTTTTTAGTTGTCTCTCGTGTGAAGAAATGTGACTTTCATCCTGTGGTACTTCATGACTAATTGTCTGAAAGCTGCCACCTACAATGGGCCATACAACGTAAATGTGAAAAATAATGAAGGTGTCTGAATAATTGTATAAATGACAGTTGGTGACATTCAAGTCGTTGCCAATGACTGAACCTCTCTGCACCAGATGAACCTCTCTGTGCTTCACAGTGTAGTTTTAAATCTGATATATGTGTGTTATTGTGCTGGAACACCAGAAGGGACACATTTTACTTGAACTGACTGGTTTTCCAGAGCTGACGAGGAGAGCAGCTAATAGCACGGAAGAAGAAAGAAAGAAAAGTTTGTGATGGTCCAGATGAAAAATTAGCTCAGTGTTTGAAATGAGGAGACAAACACGGATTAGCATTGTTGTGGTTTAACCCTGTTGGAGACCGCTCTCTGTGTAATTATTTTCATTGCCAGAGGGAGGAGACAAAAATCCCACACTGTAGGTCTAAAGTAGTGGCCTAATGGACAAAGTGTAAACATCTCACCTAGGGAACACCTCTTTTCTTGAGCATTCCTGTTTCCTTAACACCTCAGACATAGTGGGAGACGTCTGTACCTGAGTCAGTCTCCCCCAGTGTGTCCTGGGACAGGCTTCAACCCTCCATAATCTGTGCTCTAGAAATTAGACAAATGGATAATCAGGGTTAATCAGTTTTGTGAGTCATCTTCCCTTCACATCTTTCCCTCTTGTTTCTCTCACCTGTGTGTCCTCTGACTCTGTCCTCCTCCTGCCTCAGGTTATATTCCTGCCTGGCCAATGGGAGTCCAGATGAGTTCCAGCGTGGAGAGCAGCTGTACAGGATCAGAGCCGTCAAAGACCCCCTGCAGATCGGTGGGTCGAGCTGTCACTCCAGTGTTCGCTCCTGTTGTAAAACCTAGTGTAGATTGGTCATAATAGTTTAAGATTCCAGTTTAATGTTCGCAGGTACAGTTTCATTTTGTGTTAAATGGCTGGTGGTGTTTCTGTTTAGGCTTCCATCTCAGTGCTACAGTGGTGACCAGTCAGGCCGGTCAGTCTAAAGGGGCCTACAACGTGGCCGTCATGTTCGACCGCTGCCGCATCACTTCTTGTAGCTGCACCTGCGGAGCTGGCGCAAAATGGTGCGCGCACGTGGTGGCGCTCTGCCTCTTCAGGATCCACAATGTGAGTTTGTGTCTCAGATGAATTCTATCAAACTGTCACGTTTTCATCAGATCAAATCATTTCATCGTATCGAGAGAAGAATGCTGATCAGACAACCTGATGCATCTGGCACAGCTTTATCAGATGAGGAGGAAGAGTGTCGCAGTGATGAGCCATCAGACAACCATACAGGGATTATTTTTAATTATTAGTTTTTTCAGGTGAGGTACCCAGCATGAGGTTTTAGACAGGTGATCCAGACAAAATAAGCAACTTAAACTTAAGTTTATCATGGGCACTTATTACATTACGAGTATTTTCTGTGAAAAAAATCAAAATCAAAAATACAACTAGAGACCACACCAACTGCAATGCCCATCATGCTGTCACTACTACATTACTACATTTGCATGAGTGGGAGTGTTACAAAGTTCACTATGTGTGTATGTGTGTGTGCTTGTGTTGGCAGGCATCAGCAGTGTGTCTGAGGGCTCCAGTCTCAGAGTCTTTGTCCAGGCTGCAGAGAGACCAGCTCCAAAAGTTTGCCCAGTACCTCATCAGTGAGCTGCCTCAGCAGGTAAAGTCCTGAACCGGCTGTTCTCTCTAGAAATCAAACCACTGGTGAAAATGTGAGTGTATGTTTGTGTGATTTACATTTCATATATCTGGCAAAGCAATGGTATTCATTCAGCTTTGTGTTTCAGATCCTACCCACAGCTCAGCGGCTGCTCGACGAGCTGCTCTCCTCCCAGTCGACTGCCATCAACACCGTGTGTGGAGCTCCAGGTACAGTAGCAGTGACAAACACATGCTGATTTTTTTTCTTCGTCACAGCTGTTCACAGTTTGTTCACCTCCTGCAAAAATTGAAAATTAAAATTAAATCATAAATATTAATAATCAAAACACTGTAAACAAACAAAAGTAAGTTAACGATTTCTAGACGTAACCACACAGGGCTGACTTCCTTATCTTTGCGTATGTATGTGTGTGTAGACCCGACAGCAGGGCCTTCAGCGTCCGACCAGAGCACCTGGTATCTGGACGAGTCGACCCTCAGCGACAACATCAAAAAGACTCTGCACAAGTTCTGTGGGCCCTCACCTGTCGTCTTCAGGTACCTACACTCAAAAGCCACCGGTCAAAAACCTCTAAAACCTGATCACATGACTCAACAGGAGACACGGGTATATATGAACTCCACCTCCGATCAGCCTCGCTGTAAACACGACACCCCGATTACCCATTCATTTTTTTATCTGCTAAACACGATGCCATTACCTGTGCTAGGACTGACAAGACTGAGCCGCAGCCCTGAATGCAGTCACACTGAAGAAAGGCTAAATGTGTGAAGAAGTGTTGTGTTAGGTAACTGATAGAGCGCAGTCAGCTCAGTCCTAACCACAGCTGCCTCCCTGTGCCCTTTATATGCCATCTTTCTCTCACTGTTACTATCCCATTAAAGGCAGAAATGTCCAAAGGAACAAACAGCGTATTATCCATATCTACCTGTGACACAGAGTTCTAGTGTTGTGCAGAAGTGATAAGCTGCCTATATCCTCATACTAAATTACATATTTCTCAATTTTTATCCCCACAGCACATTTGGTTGGCTTTTTTCTTTCCCTCACTCTTTCTTCCTCATTGATTTATCTCAGTGTTTTTGGACTAAAATTAGGGTTTTGCTGGTGTTTTTACTCATAGCGATGTAAACTCCATGTACTTGTCGTCCACGGAGCCACCTGCTGCCGCTGAGTGGGCCTGTCTGCTGCGACCCCTGAGGGGCAGGGAGCCAGAAGGCATCTGGAACCTTTTG
The DNA here is from genome assembly GCA_900303245.1 of Selene dorsalis. Lineage (NCBI taxonomy): Eukaryota > Metazoa > Chordata > Actinopteri > Carangiformes > Carangidae > Selene > Selene dorsalis. The sequence continues at coordinate 51,080 of OMNW01007558.1, forward strand.
TCCATCGTCAGGGAGATGTTCAAGAGACGAGACAGCAACGCAGCCCCGCTGCTGGAGATCCTGACCGAGCAGTGTCTCACCTACGAACAGGTACACGCTCGACATGACACCAGCTCTAACCGCTGAGAGGCTGTAATGAGTGCAATTTCCATTTCACATCTTCACAGTCTTTTCTCAGCACATCTTAACTGAACAGCTTCTCTTTCTTTTCCTCATGTACTCAAAAGATCCTCATGATAACGGTTTCAAATCAAAGTCTCTCCGCTCAACAATAGAAAGACAAGTACATGCACCTCATTGAACTGTTTGACTGTGTGTTCAGATCATTAGCTGGTGGTACAGTGTTCGGACGTCAGCATCCCACAGCAGCGCCAGTGGCCACACCGGGCGCAGCAACGGCCAGTCGGAGGTGGCGGCCCACGCCTGTGCCAGCATGTGTGATGAGATGGTGGTGCTGTGGAGGCTGGCAGTGCTCGACCCCACCATGAGCCCATGCAGGTCAGACCATTAGACCACCAAGCCCAGGTTTTACACACTACTTAGGGACTTAGGGCTGTGAAATATGTATTAAATCCCATGGATGTCAGCACATTAATCAATGATTGACTGTATCAGACAGCACAGTTAAGATGTTGGTAATATGAAGGAGGGGCTGGTGAAGGATAAAGGTTTTTCTCTCTCTCCCAGGCGTCTGGAACTGGCAGGCCAGCTGAAGCAGTGGCACCTCAAGGTCATCGAGATCGTGAAGCGGGGGCAACATCGTAAGTCTCTGGACAAACTGTTCCAGGGCTTTAAGCCAGCTGTGGAGTCCTGCTACTTTAACTGGGAGGTGGCCTACCCACTGGATGGCATCACCTACTGCAGTGCTGATAAGAAGAGCACCCCGTTTTGCTGGTCCAGGGCGGTGCAGCATCAGAGAGGAGTCAAGGCTGCTGCAGGGGGAGGTGGAGAACCCCCTGAACCAGGGGGAGGAGGGAGAGCTGATGGCGGAGCTGGGGGAGATTTCAAAGGAAGAGGGGGTGGATTGTCTCAACAGGAAGTGGCAGTGCGACCCAAGGAGACCATTCTTACCAAGAGGAAAGGTCTCACAGTGAGTGGAGGGGGAGGGATGCTGGTCCGTCTAGGAGGAGGCGTCTCTCTCTCCCTGGAAGATGGAGGAGGGAAGTGCATGTACAAAGGGCCCGGCTCCTCCTCTGGGGGGAAGCTGAAGCTGACACAAGGAGGTGGGAAGGGGGCTTCTGTAGGAGGTCCTGGAGGGAGTGGGGGGTTAGCAGGTGGTAAGCACGCCAGTGCCAAACGGAGAACCAGCAGCGAGGACAGCTCCCTGGAGCCCGACCTGGCTGAGCTCAGTCTGGATGACGGCTGCAGTCTGGCTCTGGGGGCCGAGGCCAGCAACACCTTCGAGTTCCTACCTCCACCACCAGAGATGCTGCCCTCCCCGAGCCCATTGCTCAGAGACTCACGCAAGTATAGCAGCAGCAGTGGGGGGGGCAAGATGTTTGAAGCGAAGCGCGTCAGTCACAGCTCTGCCCCGCTCCCTGCTGCAGAGCCCGCTCCATCCTGCTTCCCTGCTAAAGAGACGGTGCTGGTGGTAATGGACACGCCCAGCGCTGCAGAAAAGGAAGCCGAGCTGGAGGTAGAGTCCGTCCAGAATAGAGATGAAGATGTAGACTCAGCTGGCAGTAACCAGCCCTCCACCTCAACCACGACAGCAAGATCAGGCAACGCTCAAACATCCGCCAAGACGCCTAGGGGCCGCAGAGAGACGGCGTCTGCTGGAGCTACAGCAGCGGCAGCGGGCGGGGCTGCAGCGCCAAGTGGACCGGCCAACCCAGGAGCAGAGGCAGCAGGTGGAGCTGCAGGTGGAGAAGCTGTGGGCGAGGATGACTATCAGGCGTATTACCTGAGTGCTGCCTCAGAGGAGGGAGGAGACAGACAGCTGACAGACAATCACCAGGAGGAGGAGCCAGACATCTTCGCAGGGATCAAACCGCTGGAGCAGGAGGGACGCATGGAGGTAAGACTCCACATACCACAGCCTCATACAAACTTAAGGAATTACCACAAGAAGATGTCTAAACTTAACTCATCTTAATATCATGACAGTGCCACCTGGAGTGGTGTTTTCCAGTGGGAATGAAGTATACATACATATGTGACCATTCATGTTTACTGAGCAGCAGAACCAGGAGCAGCAAAGTCGTAGCATTAACAGCTCCAGTGGTAACACGTGCAATTCATTATCCACGTTGTATTCACCATGGGTGGTTGAGGCTGATAAGACTCAATTAGGGAGTGACTATGGGTGTCTGCGTCATAGTTTCCAAAGCTCTCAGTATTTGCCAATCCAGACAACTCTACACCCCAGAGTTTACCAACTGAAATGGGTTCCCAGAAGCCTTTCCATTTTTGATCGTATTCATGGGGATGTAGCCTTAATGACATGTGCCGTTAATCACTTGAAAATATTTTGCTTGCATTGTATGCATCTATCCTCACAGCAAGGCTTGCGAATGTGAAACAGTGTTTACTGGCTCCCTCTGACACCAGACACCAGAGATGAAACCTCACTGCTGTACCGTTCTGTGTGTGTGCAGGTGCTTTTTGCGTGTGCTGAGGCCCTCTACGCTCATGGCTACAGTAACGAGGCGTGTCGGCTGGCTGTGGAGCTGGCCAGAGACCTGCTGGCCAACCCCCCGGACCTGAAAGTGGAGCAGCCTCAGACTAAGGTAGTCAGTCACAAGATCCAGCAGCCAGGAACACATTCCTCTCCTCTCTCCATCGGTGTCAGTCTCCTAACTCATTGACTTTTCGAACTGTGGAGAACGATATTGAGTCTTTCCTCATGAAGACCACCAGATTCTGTTGATATCACTTTTAATATTGCCACAGGGCGAAAAACAAAAATCATCAATTTTTCAAAGGTCTACTGCCCTTGCATACTTTCACCTAAAGACTCTATTTAAACCTTCAAATGTGAACACAAGTCTCAGCTATTGATGTGGTATTCCAGGCTGCACAAGGTTTTATAAGTTTTGATCAGTCACTGTTCAATGACCATGATCGTCGTTGGAGAAATGTTGATATTATAATGGGTGTGTATTGTGTAGAATGTTTGGGCTAAAGTGGGAGAAGTTGTCTGAAATTGTCTGAAACTTTTCTCTTTCCATGCTGCTCCCGGCCACAAATTACACTCCACACATGACTTTCTCCACAGTTGTAGACAAACTTGTCCTCTCTCACACAATGTGCTCAAAAAGCAGAGAGACCGACAGACTTTAAACAGTGAGCCTCTGAGTGCAGCCAGGTCCCTCCCTTCTCCCCACTGACTCCAGTACAGAGCTTTTCTGAGAGAAGCAGAAGGGACCCCTGTTTGTACCTCACAAGGGTTTCCAAAATATTTACTCTAGAAACATCAGAAACATATCAACCTGTTCAGGAAGTCCTCTGGATGCTCACAGTCTGCTTCTTTTTCTGATAGGAGCTACTGTTTTGTGAGAATAAGCCCAAATGTGAGACCAGCGCCGAGGCAGAAAATCACCCTTTTTCTCTGTGTTTTTGTCTGACCCAGCCTGGGGTGCGTCCGTCATCGTGGCAACCACCTCAAATTGCTGTGGCAACCTCTGAGCCTCAGGCCAGAGCCACAGCTGAGACTCATTCATTAATCAGGGACTAATCAGGGACTCTGCAGTGACTCTACCTCTGAGCCCTGTCTCCCATACATTTATATGTAGTGGTAACACACACACACACTCACTACGTTTACACGTGGCCGGCTATTTTCATAAACGGACATTTCACCCTCTCCATTTACAAAAATAACTTTGTGCACAGCTGTCCCTTTACAGAAAAATTCTCCGTTTGCATGTAAATGAAGGGAAGATGATCACGTGTCTGTCTAATTAGCTCTGTCTTGACCTTAAGGTCAAGCTCTGTCAAATTGGTCATGGGTTTGCATCATCATCATTTGCATCATCATCATCATCATTTCCTTTTTTGTTGGATTTAGGGTAAGAAGAGCAAGGTGTCCACCAGCCGTCAGACACAGGTGGCCACTAACACGCTTTCCAAAGCCGCCTTCCTCCTCACTGTCCTCAGTGAACGTCTAGAGCTCCACAACCTGGCCTTCAGCACGGGCATGTTCTCCCTGGAGCTCCAGAGACCACCGGCGTCTACCAAAGCTCTGGAGGTCTGTCTATCACTCACACATGCACATACACACACAATGAACAAAGTTTCTTATTACCGGGGTGCTTGGTGGTCACGTAGCTAAGAGCACATCCTATGTTGGCAATTCCCAATGCTGTACTGTCTGTCATCCCCCTAGTCTCTTTCCCCACTTTCCTGTCTCTCTCCACTATCCTGTCAATTAAAATGCCCAAAAAACTAGGGTGCACCAATGATTTCCTTAATTTTGTGGGATCAGCGATCGGCCAATTCTTTTATGTGAAACCGATCTTATCTACCAACCATACCTGCCTCCGCAAAGGTCTGAAAGTCAGCCACTGTCCCCCTCTGCTCTGCCGTGAGAGAGGGCTGACTGACAGGCCCGCCCACCAGGTTACATCTGAATACTGCTGTGCACTTTATTTTTGGTAAGAGGCTCTAACAGGTCTGCAGTGTAACCTGTTGCACAGGTTTTGTTTGTTTTAAGATGTGAAAAATGAAAGACGAAAGGAACTGATATAATTTAGCAGTCTGTGCACCCCCACAAAAAACACACACATATATATAGATTTTTTTTTATAAAGGTTCTTGTCCACAGAAGAACCCATTTGCTTGACCTGACAGACTCTCTTTAAATAGGCGAGTCATTAACTCCTGTGTGTGTAGTACACATGCAGTGTGGAGACACGATCATGTACCACACATACTGACCGTGTGTGTGCTGCCCAGGTGAAACTGGCCTATCAAGAGTCAGAGGTGGTGGCTCTGCTGAAGAAGATCCCTCTGGGCCTGGTGGAGATGTCAGCCATCAGAGAGAGAGCCGAGCAGCTCAGAGATGGAAACTTCTGCGATTACAGGCCTGTGCTGCCTCTCATGTTGGCCAGCTTCATCTTCGATGTGCTGTGTACCCCAGGTAAGTACCAATCACTGGTTTACAGGAGATTTACGTGTTACGTGGTATGCATTAAGCACAAGGCCACTGGATGTCCCTGGATAATTAGTCAGAATAATAGAACGAGTTATTCTGAAGGTTTTTCTCCCTGCGTCCTTCATTCTTTGTTAACCAACTGACTCCGTTTCAATGTTTTTCCATACTCTGTGTTGTCAACTGTTTTCTTGTCTGTATACAACATCTATTGCACGTCTGCCCGTCCTGGGTGAGGGATCCCTCCTCTGTTGCTCACCCTGAGGTTTCTCCTCTTTTTTCCCTGTTAAAGGGTTTTCTTGAGTTTTTCCTCAGTCGATGTGAGGGTCTAAGGGCAGAGGATGTTGTAATGATGCTGTGTAAAGCCCTTTGAGACAAACTGTTTGTAAAAATGGGCTATACAAATAAAATTGCCTTGCCTTGCTTCCTCTTGCCTCC
>OMNW01007569.1:1665-13162 GCA_900303245.1 Selene dorsalis
TAGCCCTTTGTGTCTCCGCTCCTCCAGACACCGCCAGAGAGACAGACAGACAGGAGAGGAGGAGAAAAGAAAAGGAAAAGACACAGGAGGAGAGAGGAGATGAACGAGGGAGGGATCAGGATTCAAGATTCAAGATTTGAGCTTCTCTATCAGACATGCAAAGTAAAGCACGGATAAAATCACAAATACAAAATAAACAGGATGCAAAGAAGGACTCAACACACACTTGCACGTGTATTTACCCATACATATATATGAACTAAAAGATTAAAAAAAAGAGGAATTTATTGTACTTAAATTAAAAACAAAGCATAATTTAAGGGGGTTAGTGCAAAAATTTAAATAAAAGATCAACAGGAAGTGGTGTACGATCACAGCAAAGGAGAGCTCAGATGCTATCATAGTGAACTCCTTCTTCCACAGACAGACAGACAGGCAGGCAGACAGACAGACAGACACTGTAAGTGTGAAAACCCTCTCCAGCAGCAGGCTACGTTCAACTCACCACCGTGCCTTTTTTTTTTAATGAATTAAACGCTTGATTTGAAAGAGGAGTTCACACGGTCAAGAAGAGTCACAAGAGGACTGTGTAATCCAGCACTTCAATTAAACACAGGAGCAGTTCCTGCCAAACTGTTCAAACTCATAAGGTTTTTTTTTTTTTTTTAAATGTCAAAATCAGTTCACGACACTCAGAGTCATTGAAATCCTCAGTTTTCAAGTGAAATGTGGAACAAAATGTCTTAAGTTACTTATCAGCATAGGTAATGAATTAGCGTCACACACACACACAGGCGGGCACGCTTTGATTCAAGCATCTAAGTTTTTTCAGATTGTTGAGACTATCCTAATCACCACAAAGTTTAGGTTATTGTCGTAAATGTTTAATCTTATACACAAATCCTGTTTCTGTAAGTCATGTGATCAGAACCAGGCTTGTTTCCCCATGTTTCCCTGTCTTTAGGCTATGCTAAGCTAAGCTGCTACTGGCTGTAGCCTTTTACTAAACAAACGAGGAGGTTGATGAGCGTGGCATCCATATTCTCTTCCAACTCTTGGCAAGTTTGTTTCCTAAAAAGACACATTGTTCAAATATATTGATATTCTCCTGAGGCTGCATGTTGCTTTTGCAGTGCAGATTTCACTGTAAAGTTGTTGTTGACATCCAAACTCAAATGGCATTCAGAGATATTATGATGTTTGTATGAAATTCACATGTAGTAGAGATGCCTCAGATGTCAGTCAAGGTCATTGCGGAGGCAAAAACTTTGCCCTCTGGCGAAGAACAGAATACTACAGACTGATCATCAAAATAAAGACAATCTTACTATTCGGCTGAATGGGGTGCAGCCTCTCTCAGCCACAAAGGTATCAAGAGTCTGGACACCTACTACTGAAATGACTGAGCCTTAAATACAATGATGGTTACAGGTAAACAAACAGTTCAAAGTACATAAATGCCATCGTCTAGAAAGTCAGTCCAAAGTTACAGCTACAACTCAAAGTAGCAGCTGACCCCCATTGATCAACCAATCATTCCTCTGTTTCTCAGGGGACTAAACAGATTTAAACCAAAATTTTCCCTTACAATCATCAGTGTTGAAAAAATAGGTCAAATCTTTCTTTTGATGAAAAACAAATCATGATAGAGAGATTTGTAAAAGGTGGTAGGGACTTAGGTTTGACTGTTTATTTGATAGGAACCATCCACCACAGTCAGGTCATTTATACCTGCAGTATCTGGGCAGAAATCATGACCAGCACATTCAGGACAACAGTAATAATAACAACACAACACAAGCGTGACCAGCTGTAATAGAGATAGAGATAGAGATACAGTATCAACAGGTTTGACAAAGTATTGATTATTTCTCCACCTTTATCCCCACTAAGCATTGTATCTGTATGATTCACATCACTGTGGGCTCCGTCATAGGAAATTGCAGAAAGGCGAATGTCTCCACAGTCAAATTCCAGATGAAACGCAGAGGCACAATGGACCAAAAAAAAAAAAAACAACAAAAAAACATGAGGCATTATTCATGAAAGTGGCCTGCAGGGTTGTCGTGACATTATGAGCTGAGAGTGTCACGCTGCAGCGTTTTCTTATTCATAAATTACACAGTCAGTCTAAATATACCGTCAGACTACAGCAGGTGGTTTCCTTTTGGGCTGCGAAGGGCTTTTATGAATTATTACAAACCGTGGAAGTGGAGGAGCGAGTGAGGCGATGGTGAACAGAAAACACCTTCACTCATTCTTTTACTATAGACATATACTATACTAAAGACATTGGACTTGCACATTTTTTTCTGATGGCTCTTATTGTCAGACTGTGCAACACCACGTGAATGTCTAAATCTTTATTGACAGCTTTTGTGCGTCTTGTCACCTGATTGATCAACACTCATCACACACTAGAGTCATGTTTTGCGGCCCCGGTCCCCCCCTGAGAGTGGCGAGGATGGCGTGGCCTCCACAAAATGCACTGTTCCTTACTGAATCAATACAGGATGCTCCATCTGCTCTAATGCTACACTAGGTTTCCTCAGTGTGTCCTCTTGAACGTGCAGGCTCTGAAGGTATCTTGGCCTCATGTTGCACTGCATGTTGAACTGATAAATGAATGAAGACTTACAATATACAATAATACAAAAAAAGAAGAGGCCAAACAAATGAAATAGTTAAGACAACAGTTACAAAAAACAAAACAAAAAAGAAATACTAGATTTGTGTAAATTTGTCTTTCCCCTCTCACAATCTCATCTCTTCTGCTCCTCTTCTCTGCAGCTCTTCTCCATCGTGATCTTTGGCTGCATCGCCAACGAGGGCTACATCAACCGCCCCAGTGAGGTGGACGAGTACTGCATCTTCAACCGCAACCAGAACGCCTGTAACTACGGCGTCTTCATGGGATCCATGGCCTTCCTCTGCTGCATGGCCTTCCTGGCTCTAGACATCTACTTCCCCCAGATCAGCAGCGTCAAAGACCGCAAGAAGGCTGTGCTGGCTGATATCGGAGTGTCGGGTAACCAACGTCTTATTTACACACTTTACCACGTCACATCATCATTGTTGTTTGTTTTTTGATTCAGGTAAAGAATACAAAAATACAGTTTATACGATATTGCATCCTATAATACCTAAATAAACATTATCAAAATAACACAATAAAGGCACCACAAGTATATATTTTGTATTCAGACTGAAATATATTAGATCATAAGTAAGATTTTTTATAAGTAAGACAAGACAGGCTGAGAAGAATGAGGCATGAATGGGGGTGTAAGCAGGCTGTGTGCTGGAGAATTGATTCTAATGAGCCAGAGACTAAATAAGTTCCAGTTTCATAATGTTTTCAAAACAGATCAGCACAGTGCCGAACGCCTCATGAGGAAATCACACTTATGAGATCATAAAACAAAACGAGTGCAAGGCAGCGATCACGTGTCCCACCCACGCGATTCTCCAGGTTGCTGCAGGACTCGCAGTAACAACAGCAAAACAGCAGTCTCTCTAATTTATTACTTAGTGAGCCGCACAAGATTCAGGTTAGTGCTGGCATGGGGTATGAGACCAAATAAAAGTCAAATAAAACCAGCTGAAACCAATTGGAAGCAAACTACACTGTAACTTTCTCAGGCTTAAATGAAGTTGCGTGCAGCAGAGCTGTGGTTTAATACAGTGCAAAGGCGTTTATTCATCTGAGATTCAATATAGATGAATTAAAAACAGGTAAATTGAAAGCATTATGGAGCTGGAATTTAAACATTAAGAGTGGTTTATTTCAAACTTTAAGCAGGCTTGACCGGGCCATTTCACAGGCATTACAGCTCGAATTACAAGTAGATAAAAATAAACACATATAATTCATATGATAAAACAACATTTAGGAGGTTAGGTTACAGCAGCACCAGGTACAATAGGCTTCAATCTGATCCTCAGCAGGAGGTGGAAACATGAGCTGATCAAAAAACTCTACTGCCTGTTCTACCAATCACAAATGTAGAGAGGTGAGTCGAGAGAGGCATCCTTGTTACACCATGCTATCTGTTGGCCAAGGTGAATCCACAAGTAGACATTTTCACCACTGTTAATAAACTTAATAAAACAAATTTGCAGAGACGGAGGTTTAACACTTCTGAAGCAGAGAGAGCCCTGAACGAGACGACTTGACGTTAAAGAGCGCGTGACGGTGACAAAGCCCTGGAGGCCGGGGGACGTAGCTGTTCTGAAGGGTGACATTCAAAGAAGAGAAGGATATGATGGGAATAATGGCGCACATGCTCATACAGTCCATCCATCCATCCATCCATCCATCCTCAGGAACCTCTCACGTTAATTTCTTAAAATTCATCACAAATGTCTATTTGGATTCAAGGATGAACTCCTTAAATTTTGGCGATCAAAGGTCAAAGGTCAAGGTCACTGTGACCGCACAAAACAGTGCAGTGATACATCAAGACTGTGTAGCAGAATGTAATGACAAAGTGATCATATTTTATATCGAGTAGGTCCCAATGGTCACCTTCACTGTGACATCATCGTGTTTTGCAGAAACACTTGAGACCATTATTCCACGCTGTAACTCAGGGAGGGAAGATTGTGACCATATTTCTCGCAGTTTCACGGGTACTTCTAGTTTATTGCCTTATTCCTGCACACCAGCCAATAGATCCTCTCTCCTCAGAGGACATGTGAGCAAGCTTTTCAATCTGTGAAAAAATGGCATACCACATAGTTGGGTTATTATCATTTATGAAGGCGGAGGAGGAATAATAAGGAAGAGGAGTATACTCACAAGGCTGTGACACGTTGTGCTTCGTGTCTCCTACAGTGGCTCTTCCCCTCCGTCTCTGCTGCATCGCCACTGCAGTCAACTCAGATCTGATGACAAGACAGTCAAGTGTTGAGTCGGTTAATGAGGCCGCTCCTGTCGCAGACAAGATCCTCTCTGTCTCTTCTCATCACTCATACACCTGCTCTCTGTCTCTAACCGTGTCTGTGTTATAAGACACTTTGTACCTCACTTACTGTCGGACCTGGATGTTTGTGATTAAGCCTTCTCCTTCCTCACTGTCACACTCACAGTGTCTAATGGTTTCCACCACTGGCTGGTGGGATAAAACCAGATCTGGTTCGAGGGGCTAATCCTTGTTGTTGTTGTTGTGAAATCAACCTTGACCTCCATCTGTGGATGTTTTTAGGCTTCCTCTCTGTCAATGTTACATCAAGGTGCAGCCCGAAATCAGTACCATGGCGGACGGCTTCACATTTAATACAGTTTACTGCACTCTTTGACCTTTGACCCTTGTATCTACATAACTATTACTAATGACCCCCTAAAAATGGTGCCAATTAAAGACCTGGGAAGTTTTTAATGATGCTGAGATCTGTTTTAAAGGAAGCTGGACATTTAACATCTCCAACATTTTCCTCGCTTGGAGACAAAACAACAGGCTAATAAGAAAGAAACACAACAGAAGTGGATCACCAGGAGAGCCAAACATTATGTACAAACAAAACCTTTTATGTGGAGCGTTCAGGGCACATCAGTAAATCGCACTGTCTAATGGGTTGAGGTTCTCTTTTACAGAGTTTATGCTAAGCTAAGTCACTGGTGGCTTGAGCTTGATTTTAAATGGGGCCATGAGAGTGGAACAAAGAGAAAATCCTACACCTCATGGGGTGTTGTATGTCTGTGATTATTTTAACACAGTCCTTGTGTTTCTTCTCTCTCTCTCTCTCTCTGCAGCATTCTGGTCCTTCATGTGGTTTGTCGGTTTCTGCTTCTTGGCCAACCAGTGGCAGGTGACCAACCATGACGACAACCCGCTTCGGGAGGGAGGCGACGCGGCCCGGGCAGCCATCACCTTCTCCTTCTTCTCAATCTTCACCTGGGTAAGACCTTCATCAGGCACCTTGTTCATCTACAGTGCAACACAATATGATATAACAACTTCTGTGGACACTTTTATTTGAAGTTTGGTGCAGTGCTATGGATGAACCAGGAAGGGACCAAATACCTAAAACTTCAAACTTAAAAACTTCACTCTCCCATGCTCCCTTGCTTGTGCCAGTGTATCATTAACCCCTGAGCACCCACTTGCCCGTCCAGGACCCTGCAGGCCCAGCGTTAATTACATGAATACATATTAAGGTTTATGATTAACTGCTGTTCTGCCATCGTCTTTTCGGTGAATATGTGAATGTGTGTGGACATCTTCATTTGTGTTTGTGTGCATGTGGACTCATCAGTGTGTGGATGTTGTTCCAACAGGGCGCCCAGACTCTCTTCTCTATGGAGAAGTTAAAGAACGTGTCATTCGAAGAGGAATACATCAAGCTGTTCCCCCCTCAGCCTCATCAACCTTTTGTTTGACAATGCTCCTTCTGCTCCCTTAACCCCCCCCTCCACCTCCACCTCCACCCCTTTCCTGCAGCTCGTCTTACACACTCTCTAACTGTGGTCACACTTATTCAAAGGGCGCCCAGGGTCAACATCTAATAACTGCTGCTGGAGATGTGAGTTTATTTGTAAGCCAGCAGTCAGACGGACAGTTGTACCATAACTGTTGCCAGTGAGATGTTGACTCAGCCACTTTATAATAATGATAATGTCTGTGCACAGGTGGGTTGATTTAAGTTGAGTTGGTCAATACTGGTGACTCGACAATTACTCTGCCAAATGCAGTGATTTGCCTTAAACACCCACTTAAATCGCTGTAATCCTTACAGATCCAGTCCTTTTTAACCAAACCCTAATAACACTATTTATGTTTTTAAAAGAAAAAAAAAAAAAAGAAGTCAAAAAGGATGAATAAAATCATGCACGATTGTTTGAATGTTTGGTTCTTAAGAAAAAGCTTAGCAGCTCAATAGTTTGATGCTGAGGAAATAAAGTGTATGATGTAAACACACACACACACACTCAAACACACTCTGTCCAACTATATGAGCACAGTCAATTAACATGACAGGCTACCACATCGTTCTTCATCATTAACATGAACATGAATGTTTACACAATAATTCTTCTTACCTGTGACTATCGAGGGGAGAAGGTTTTTTTTTGTGTGTGTGTGTGTGTGTGTGCAACAATTTAGTTTAGATACCATGTGATTTGTCAGATTTTTGTAATGAATATTTGTACATTTACTAAGAGTGCACTGCATAAACCGGGTTTGTAAAAGTTATGTTTTCTATTTGTTTTTCTTTGAATAAGCTTCATAACAAAGTTGGACATTTTAGAAAATGTATTTATCCACATTTGGCCAGATGTTTAAGGTCAGTACCACTCCCATGTCTTTACTTTTAATATGAAGCTGGTTGGCTTAACTTAGTATAATATATTTAAGTTGGCCAGGGCTGGAATAAAGGGTTAAAGGTCAAGGTTAGGGGACAATGAGCAGGCTGAGACTATCTAATTCTGTTTTTTCTTAATGCCAAGCTAAGCTAGCATTGCTGCGAGCTCTAGTTTTATTTTTCAAATTTAAAGTTTCTAAAGTTTCTTTTTTTTTTTAGATTGGCTTCCTCAGTATAGGATGAGTGTTTTTAAAAGAATTCAAGTTATGACATGGTTTTAATACAGATTGAGTGGATTTTTTATGGTTAGGAAACGGTGTGTGCTAATTAGCAATAAATCATTTTTTATCACCAAATCACTACGAGGAAAAAAAATGTTCTGCACCATATTAACAAAAGCATTTGAAATATTCAGGCCACAGTCTGTAACGTACTATCATGTGATGGGACTCAAAGCAAATCGTTGATATGGAACTCATCAGCCGAGACACAGCAGTGAATAAAACTTCCTCCTGGTGAAACTTCCCACAACTGTGAGCTTTAAATCAACGTCGACTCTCTTTGTGGTTTTTGTCTTTGTGTACTCGATATCTGGCTTCTGCACACTGCCGTCTGGAAACGTCTCGAATTGTTGTCTTAAGTGAGATTTGTGGTGTTTTTATAGTGCAGGGGCCTCGGCTGTTTAATAATGCACACAGACTCAGTATAAATGCACATTTACGTACCACTGTGGATTGGGGTGGTGTGGGGTGGTGTGTATGAGTGTGTGTGTGTGTGGGGTGGGGTTTTGTGCCTCACTATTGATAAACAGCCTGTTTTGCACCTCTGCCTGAAGAACTAACCTGCTCCGACTGAATAAATGACTCACTCTGACTGTCTAATATGCTTCACAAGCTTCCCAGCCAACTAATCATTGTTTCCTTGTCTCTCTTTGTTCTCTCTCTCTTCCCCCCTCCCTCCCCCCACTTTAACACCGCTGCATCTCTGCTTCAACATTTATCTCCACACCTTTCAAACGCCATCTCTGCACCCTTCTCTTTGCCGCCTTCTTGTCCTTCGCTGTCCGCTGTGATGGCCTATGGAAGGCGGGCCAGTCCTTCCTGGCCTTCCAGAGGTACAAGCTGGGGGCTGACTCGGCCCTCTTCTCCCAGGAATACATGGACCCCAGCCAGGATGCAGCTGGAGCCCCTTACACCTCCTTCGGTGGGGATGACCTGGAGAGCCCTGGCGGAGGAGGAGGAGGAGGAGGAGGGGGCCAGGCTAACAGCGATGGGGCCTTTGATGGCACCGGAGGCTACCAGCGTCAGGACTACTGAGGTGTTTAGGGAGAGACAGATATTTAGCGGGAAGGATCTGGTTATGTTGCCCAAAGTTTCTACTTTAGAGCAGTATTTATTGTTTCCTATATAGAAGAGATCCAGTGCTAAGTTAACCTGCCCCAGCACCAGTGGGTTCTTTTAACCCAGTTTTAACCTCAAACTCTCACCAAGGTGTTGTTAGACATTGCAACATGTGCAAACATGTGACTTTCAGCACCACACAGAGTAGAAGTTAACATACTATACTGCGAGTAAAGAGTAATATTAAAAATAGCACCAACATCACCTCGAGTCAGAACAGTTTATAATAATAATGATGGCGGTTTTGACCCAGTTATATTTAGGTTGGCCCCCTCAGGCAGTGTGACCTGTCGTGATCAAGGGGAAAGCCAGTCAATTTCAAACCTATAGATAGTTAAGATATCAGAACAAGCTACAGAATCCGTCTCTAGGTCAGAAACATTGGGTACCTTTCCAGATTGGGGGGGTGGTGGTGGTGGTGGTGTGAGAGCTCAGTCATGTGTGAGTCTGCAGGTGTAGGATGACTGTGGGAAAGGGGGGTTTTGCAGAAGTGGTCACGCTGTAGCAGATCAATGCTGGTGACCACATTGCCTTCATCTTCTGAGGTCTGCCGTCAGTCAGCAAAATGACTGCGATCAGTGTTAGTTCAAAAACACCCTCAAACAAAACACACACACACACACATGCGAGCACACGTCCACAGTGTATTGATTTAAAACAGATACAAGACAAGTTTCTGCTGACAAAACTCCTCAGAGGTGCATTACAGGAAATGGGAGTGTGTCTGTGTGTGTGTGTGTTACAAAGTATCCCCTGTTGTTTTTATTTTTGTTTGTTTGTTTGTTTTTTGTTCTAAATTAAAGCGTGGATGTTTAGTGTTTTCTTGTTTCCCCTGAAGAACCCCGCTTTTTCTTTCCTCGACCGTTGCCTTAGTGCTGACTGCCAAGCAAAGCCCCAACGAACACAGGGCCACATAACTCAACACGTACACGATCACAGTTCAATCTTTGGCATCTTTAGGGTAAAAGTCCAGCCAACTGAATTTTGTCTTGTTTTTGTCCCTAAACCACATAGAAACACTCAATAAAACCAGGCATCCAACATCATTATAGAGCATTATAAGTGACACTAATGAGCAGATGTATGGGGAAAAAAAAAAAAAAAAAAAAAAAAACTTACTACACTGACAGACTGCAGGTTATTTATCTTTTGCGTTCTCCACCTTATATTTCAGGAAATCTTACAGATGAGGCAACCATGAACATCCTGAGTATTTATGAACATGCATTGCTCCATTTTCTCAAAGAATGAAGTATATCCATCTCTATAAATATATGTAAATCTATAATTCAGTATATTATAGTGTTTAACAAAAAGAATATGCTTTATTTTAGGGCATTATGCTAGTTCTGTATAAAAAAAGGAAAAGACAACAGAAAGAAAATCTATGGTCTCTTGAGTGTTATTGTGATATGATATATGGTGAGGTCATCCATGCCTCATCCTTTGTGTTGCTTTCAGGGTAAGGAGATGCTTTTATTTTGGGATAATAATACTAACTATAAAAAAAATACTGCAACAAAAAATGTGACCAAATTATTAAAGTATATATGCGTATATATATACTTTCTACTGTACAACAGTGTAGACTTAGACATGTGTGACGTTCTTCTGTGAAATCTGTTGCAAAGGTAAGATTAAAGAAAAAGGTTGTGTACAAATGTATGTTTTTGATGTGTTTGATTTTAACGGACAAAAATAAAGAAAATACTGATATAAAGATACAAAGTTTGGTGTGGGATTTTTATTTGTGATTTGAAGAACCTGCTAACATTCAAGACTTACACTTCTTGACAATGACAGTGTGGCCTTGGGCTCGGCCCACACCCGTGGCCTTAACACTAGCCCCCAGTTACCCTGAGAGCTCTGAGGACGGAGTGGCCTTGGGCTCGGCCAAGGTGCGTTATTACACAGACATAACACAGTGATTACACAGGAATCGCTTAAGACATGATTTCACATGATGAGTAAAGTGATAATAATACTGTATCATCCTGTATTGAAAAATAAAATGCACTGTCCCTTACTGAATCAATAGAGGACGCTCACCCAACTCTAATGTTTTCACATTGCCTGGTATGACATTAGAACAAGACAACCAAAAGTTTCATGAGACCTGTAAGGGTGAATTTGTTTGATTTAAATTTATTTATTTATTTTTTTTACAGAATTAATCAAATTTAGAAACTGAATAGCAGAAATAGTGGAGATCATGTGCTCTCAGTCCAGCACTAATCAGAGCAGCTGCAGTCAGACACAGAAATATGGTACACGTCTCCCTCCATTGGCAAAACTGGTAACTGCAGTCAGGTCACATGAAAGCTCAGATTTTTACATGGTGAGCTCTGAGGCCAGTGAGGGATTCGGCATTTACAGTGTAAACCATGCACAGGCCATCTCTCCATACTGCCTCATCTTTCACTTTATTACAAATTCAAAGCTGCAGTGCAGTTTAACAAAAAAAAAAGTTTTTAAAAATATCTATCTTTAACCATGGCTTTACTTTACTTAAATCACTATTACATTATTAAATATTTATTACTTTATCATCAAAACAGACACCTCAGAAGCAAGAGAAAAAGTAATGGCGTTTTCATATACAGTCTGGGGTGATGACTGGTAATGCATCAGCAATATGCAGTTGGAGTTGTAGTTCATAATAAACCCGTATGGAGGTGGTATTGTCAAAATAATCCATCATGGAAAAACCGGAAGCGTTATCTTTTTCTTTTTTTTTTTAAATTCTTGTTCGTTTTTTTAATTGTAATTAAAAAAATATGTGTATGAATTAT
>OMNW01007576.1:1014-13547 GCA_900303245.1 Selene dorsalis
AAGCCATACTGAAACTTCCTATCCAAATATGGACAACACATTGAGTTTTAAAATGTTTAGTTCCATATAAACAAATTGTAGATGTTTTAAACAAATGTTTATCTACCAGCTTTGTGTCATTACATTTTTTTTTTTCAGTCAGTTGTTTCTGAGTCATTAGGGTTTGTGCAGACAGGGAACACATACTTTTGAGAACTTAAGTATCTTTAAAAGTAAGTAGACTAGTAAGTAAACAAAAAAAAAGGGTGAACAATTCTCATTTGTACTGGAGTGTATTTGATGAGAAGTATCTGTACTTCAACTCAAGTAGCCTGCTTCAGCTGTGTACTTTGTCCACCTCTGGCAGCTGTACAGCAGGTCAAGTCTTTGGTGTGAGATTTGGGGGGAGCATTAAGATATTACTCATAACACCTCTGAGGTGAGAGGTGGATCAGAAATGGCCAGGAAGACCTATATGATGGATTGTATCCAAGCCAGCGTCTTACACATCTTATTCCCCTCACTGTGCTCTCTGAAGCATCAAATGTTAAAAATCCTGAAAAACAAAAATCAAGCCTCAGCATTTTTCCAGCGAGCTGCATATGATCTAATAAAAGGCTACTCATGGTTTACGCAAATGATGTGCTCAAGCCCCCAGTTTTCTTATTTGTGCGGATAATCTCTTTGCCATTAAAAATGCATTTCTCTGAAGAACATTTATCAACAGATTGCCAGTGCCACCAATATTATATTTTATTCCCAGCAAAAAACAGTTCTTAGTCAGCATCAGCGGGAAAGCAAAATTTCTCTCACACCCACGTAGAGTTTTTGTTTGTTTTTCTGTTCACTCATGAATTTTTCATCACCCACTTGATGAGACATTTCATGTGTTTGCCTTATAAAGCACACTTTGGTTAGGGGATATTTTCTTGTGAATACATGTTGCAGGGTCTCTGAGTGACTTATGGCCTGTTTTCCTCCTGCTGTGAGAGAGGCCTTTAAATATTCAGAGCAGTTAAGTTGGACTAAACTTGCTGCTAGGTATTTCTCACATAAGAGCAGCTCATACATTTAGCTTTCCATTCCTATGACATCGAGAGAGTCACGATGGATATGTTTAAAGAAAAAAAAAAATCAAGAAACAGAACCACAGATAAAGGCTTGATAATCCTCTTTGCCCCATCATCAAAATAGAAAATTCTATTAAAATAGCTCATTTCTGTCTTTGTTGCCTTTGTTTAATTTGAATTCAACATGTTTTTATTTGTTTTACCCTGAACAATGTGAACGTTCCCACAAAGAGTAAGCACTTAACAACAGTGAGGAGAAAAACTTCCTTTTTTCAAGGACAGTAACATACACACACATTCCACTGTATAATTAAAAAACAGTCAGATGTGATGAATTTTGCTACACAGGCAGAGTGAAATAAGGGCAGCCAGTATGTAATGGAACCATTTTTTACTTCATATTAGACCTTTCCTCTCGGCTAATCTGAATCAGAGTGCATACAGACACAAACCAATTATGGCTCAGGAAACCTGGGGAGAGGTCAACAGGCGGGCTATTATCTGGCTGGGCCAAAAATATACCTGACAAGATCTGGGCCAACATTTAGGTCAAGAAAAAAAGACAAGATTCGGACAAATGCGGTCTGTAGGTCAACGGGGTCGGGTGGATGTGGGTGAGGGTGTGGAAGTCGATTTCTAACGAAGCCTCTGGTGGCCACTCAGGAGGAAATTATACTGTGTTTGTGTGTGTCTGCCTGTACATGTCTATGTGTGTGCGATTATATTGGTGTGTTTGTGAGTGACTTTTGGTTCTCCACAGAAAGGATTTGCACTGAAACGCAACCCCAGATGTGTCACAGGAGCTGTCTGTAATGGCTGTGTGAATGCTGTGAGCTGTAGTTAGTCCAGTGTCTTGGGGAAAGAGTATTGACGTGAAGACACCTTTCTATCTCCAAGGTAAAGAATGGAAACCAATTTGTGGGACACATGACCCAACTGTGGTGGGTCCAAACACAACTACACTAACCACAGTAGGGAGGACCTTCAGGTCCTGCATCCTCAGCAAGGGGTGTCAGCTATGATTCATGGGCTGCGAAGCTGTATGGATTGAGACATATGACCTCAGTGCCAAGCTTTTGTTGACAGCTGTGTTTACAATACAGTGTGTGTAATTATAGTCTGTGTATTGATATATCTTGGCTCCTTAACAGACGTGATTTCTCTGTGGTGCAGATGCTGTTGACACCTGCAGAAGTTCTCTTGAACTTAACCACCTTAACCCTAACAGGGTTTCTTTTTTCTTTGTTTAAATGGGATTATTATATGTAGCCTCATGGTAAGGTGAAAAACATATACCACAATTTTTTATAAGGGAAAAAATAATCATCCTCACCCTAATGCTGTCATCTTGAAATAAGAATTCAGAGCCTTTACTGTGACACTTGAAATTTAGGTCATGTGACCCGTTTTCCTTGATCATCTTTGAGATGTTTCCACAACTCCATAGTCGTCGTCCTGGAGTAAAGTCATTTGAAAGACACCAATGAAGGTCTCAGGAGTGTGTTGTTGCTCAGATCTGAGGAAGCATTCAAAGGATTATTCTGCTGCATTTAAGGTTCCCAAGAGCACAGTGGCCTCCATAATTATTATGCAAGAAATATGGAACAACCAGGACTCTATCTAGAGCTGGCAGCTCGTCTAAACTCAGCAGAGAGGGGTTTTGATAAGTGAGGTGACTGAGAACCGGATGGTCTCTCTGGCTGAGCTTCAGATATCCTGTTTGGAAATGGGAGAAACTCCCAAAAAAAGAAATAGGAAGATCCTGAGCCAAGTAACAAGGCAAAAGGTCCAATAATTTATGTGATATGTCAGTTTTTCCTTTGCACAAATTTCAAAAATTCTGGTTTCACTTTGGCATGACAAGGTATCAAATGTAGACTGATGACAGGAAAATGATTTCTTTATTTTGGCCTGAGGCAATAACAGAAAAAGGTTTGAAAAGGGAGTTGATCTCTTTCTGAATGTACTGTTTATGGTGAAGACTGGTGGAAAACAAGCCACCCATAATAATATTCTATCTACTGGCCTTAATAATGTTAAACTAGATTTTGTGAGATTTACTGTTTTGTACACCTTCACACTTCTGAATCAGGTTTTGTCATGTCCAGTCTCAGGGTTACTGCTCAGTTTTTGGATCGTAGTTATTAGGTGCACTGCCTGTTGGGTGCAGGTTGGTCAGCAAATCAATGAACCGCAGGATCAAATCTCTTTAAAGTGATGAAGACACTTTTTGCCTTTTTTTTTTTTTGTGGTTTGAGTTTGAGGTCATTCCCCCCTGTATCTGTTCAGTCCTGTTGTTTTTGTACACACATTGTAATTCTGCTGCCATCACAGATCCTGCCACTCCCACCTGCCTCCTGCTCCCACCGATACCATCACCTAACCTACTTGCCCTCCCCACTCACCTGTTCCCCATTCTTTCATCAGCTCACTCAGATATATACCAATTTCCTTCTACTTCCTCTCTGACAGATTGCCTTTGTCCCAAGTGCCTAAGCTTTCCAGTGTTCTGTTCTCTGCCTGCCTGTTCTGATCCTGATCATGTTTTTTTTGGGATGCTTCCCTCTGCCTGACTCTTTGTACTTTGTCTGCTTGAATCTTTGTATCCTTGTTTATTCTCTTTTACTTTCACATCTGCTTCCTGAGCCATGCTCTTGGGTCTTTTTTTCTAAGAACAGTGACATGTTGGTTTGAAAATACTATTCCACTGTTGGTACACAGGCGTAGTCTCAACAGAAAAGTGCTTTGGTTTGTGTAGACTGCAGTAGATTTAGCTTTGTATCAGCCGGATGATAGTTACACCATGCCTACAACTGGTAGTATATCAGCTCTTATAAAGGCCATATAATTAATAACAAGTACGTAAAGGTTTTGGGTGGTGTGATCTCTTCAGTGTGATCGTAGTGCCCCACGTGTCTGACTGACGCATATTTCATCAGATCCATGTCACGATGAGCGTGCAAAATTTCAAATCTCTTAGAAATTCCTTTCCTCATGGCAATGAATGAATGTAAGTTTACGCTTGTTTATGATTCAAGTATCACAATTTATTACAAAAACTAGAACTTTTTTTCATCTGTTGGTGTTGCCATGCTTTAAGCATATAACAATACAGTATAAAATCTCAACCTAAAAGTAGGAAGGTAAAAGCAAAGATCATAGATGCTGACGCAGCATTTACAGAAGTTAAGACATGCTGTTACTGTACAGAGAACATTCCCATTGACGTACAAACATCTGCAAAACGCGCCATTGCCATCAATGAATTGCATTTCACACTGAACGATCCAACCCAACCTCATTCAGTGTTACAAGAAACACCTCTTTTGAAAGAAATTTACAGAAAAGAAACACAAACACTCTGCAAATCATAATGAATGTGCTGAGATTTTTTTCAACAGCCCAAGGCACTCAGGCTCGAATGTTGGCAATAAATACGTCATTCTTTACACAAAATCACGTCAAGCAGGTGGTGGTAGAGAAAGAAGAGTGAGAGAGAAACAATGCCGTCTTTTTCATAACCTCTCGAAGAGCTCGTTCCTTTTTAAAGAAGAGTCCCCCCGGTCCTTTTTCACAGTGAAAATCCCTGGCAGTCGAGACAGAAAAGACGTTTGAAGAAGTCAGTCATTTTGTTATAGTGTGACATCTGTTCACTAAAAACTACATGACCTCCTACTTTACTTTTGATGCTTGGCCCGTCGGTTTGGTCTCCGAGAACCTCCTGTGCTCTCCGGAGTGGCATCAGATGCTTTTTTCAAATGAAACCACAAGTAGGCCTGACGTGCGCTGGAGCGCCACAGGACGGCCACAGAAGTGTCCCCTTTCCACTGAGCTGTCCCTCATGAGAATCTGGTAAAAATCTATCGAGGTGTCCACAAATTATGTTTTCAAATATCTAAAACAACTCCAGATGCTATTTACTGAAACACTCGCCTCCTGATCTTTATGGTTTACCGATGCTGTGACAACATTGGCTTTAACAACCGCATTGATCTGCTCTTCCCTGCGAGTTCAGTTGAGCTGGCGACAAGCTTCAAATGTCCATTTCGAGGCACCTCCGTAAATGTCAAGGCTCGTCTCCATCCATGCGAAAACGTTGCCCACTTGTGCTTTGCTGCTGCAAGTTGCCAGATTATAAATCTCTCCGACAGATAGTTTCCGATCCCAGATGTGGAAGTTTGCCAGGTCTCCGACAAAAGCTTGTGTGGCGTCAAACCCTCCTCCGAGTGTGTCCTGTGGTGAAGACAAATGGATTTAATCAACAATGACGTCCCTCCCCCACCCCTGCCCTTTGGGCTGCTTCATGGAAAGAACAGAATTGCCTCTTGGATTATCTGGAATCTCTTTGGAATGATCAAATTGATTTAGGAATATGCATCTTCAGCCCTCTGGGATTCTTGATGAGTCGCAGTTAAAGATCTAATCACCTTATTAAATCCATTATGTGAATTCCAGCAAAGGGTAGATTAGAAAATTTAATTCAGATATTTTTTAACGCCATATTAAAATGTGAAACGACTCTAGCTTGTCAGCTGATTTTCTGTATCATGATATAAAGCTCTTAGGTTTTACAAAGTGACATCATGTTACTGCCAGCTTCAGCCCAAATATCCTGTTTTATCAGAGATTAAAGTAAGAGAAACACACTTTGCAGATAGAGCTGAGAGTTCAGTTTCTTCTTCTGAGACGGATGTGTGCTGCTGTGTTTACCTGCTCCTGGCCGAGGATCAGCAGGCCCTGTGGTTTGATAGGATGATATGGAGCCAGATTCTCTCCACTTCCTCTGTTGACACCATCTTGGAAAGCTTCCCAAACACCATCTCGGGTTGTCCAGGTCACACAGATGTGATGCCACTTTCCGTCATTAATCAGAAATGGCAGCTTTGCAACCTTTTGAGTGGGTTTTTTAAAAAAGGCAGAGACATGATGTGAATATTGGCTACAGATCACAGAGTAACATCAGTCCATGGCCACAGACCCAGGCGGGTCCTGTAGACCTACCTTGTCATTGATCAGAATCTCCATCGGGTTGTTTCCCCACTCTATGAGGACCAGCTCGTTGGCTTGACCAGGAACTGCGTATGAGAAAGGTGTGCCCACCCCTGGGGACGCGTTGGACTTGAGCCACATGCACACGGTGAGCGCGTACATCTCCGGAAGACTCTTCTTCACTTTGGCGTACATGTAGTTGGTTCTCAGAGGGAAGGTGAGCTGGAATTTATCCAGGGGCCTGTTTTCTCTTTGACCTGTGGGGGGGAAGGAAACACACAATGCTTGGTTTTTGGAGACTTTCTTGTTTGTGATTTTCATCTCGTTGAACACAAGCGTGCTCTCCTCAACGCACACATCCTTGGGATTTACATAGGAATTATACGTTACACAACAGATCCACAATCGTGACGCTCCAGATTTGCTTTAATCTCCTTTGATAAACCCACCACAGGAATAACCGTGACGTTATTAACCTTCATCTGTGATTTTCTCCTGCACCCATGCTCTCTGTACCACCGCACCAGCCGTGTGCTCCGTGGCGTCAGAGGTGTCCCAAAGCCAGAGCGCACCGCGGGTTTGAAGTTCTCAAACGGCTCGCGGCTCAACCGGAGGGATGGGACGTTCACGTGCACGTTTGAAAAGGTTTTTCATCTGCATGAATTAGAGCAGGAAACAGCCGAATGTGCATGTGTGGCTCAGCTTTGCGCGGATAAGTAAACATTAAATCGACAGCCGAGGTCATCAGATCCCGTTGTGCCAAATTGGATAGGCAAACACTGATTCTCTTTCATTTCCCACCCTCACGTCCGATCGTTTGCTGCACTGTGGCGATCAGATATCTCCTCTGATAGAAACCTCGCTCCTCAGTCTCCCCTCCATCGCTACACACTCGTCTTTAAAGCAACTCACTCCCCCCACTCCCCCCACTTCCCGGATCTCCTCTCCTCTCTTCGCGCGGAAGCCCATAATCTTTTCACACCCACCTTTCTCCAGGTCGGTGATCCTCTGGTGTAGAGATGTGAGGGTGGATTCCACTCTCCCACGCTGCTCTGTCTCATTCCGGAGTCCGGGCTTTCCTTCCTCGATGCTGTTCACCCGGGACAACACCTGCTTCTCCAAGTCGTCGATTTTACTTTGGAGCAGGTCTTTGAGGCTGTTCGCCTGCACCGAGTTGTTACTTCTGCTGAATTGCTGCCAAGGGAGGAAATAAAGCCATTTAACTTAATGTGTATAATAATTTAAAGTGGATCTAGGTTCATTCTAGAAACCTAGAACTTTTATTTGGAGTATTATTGCAGCTGGATGTGAAACTCAATTAGCATATATATATATATATTTCGTTTTTCCTTGTCTGCCCACATTTGCCTAAAAAAACGTTGTTTTTATAAGGTACATGACTTTACAAAAGTGTATTTTGTATTTCGGTGGACTGAGCTTTGCGCACGGTCACCAAGGTGTTGAAAATGTCCTCAGCAGGAGCAGCAGCATCAGCCTACCTCCAGATTTTCTAGTCTCTGCTTCAGTGACTGTAAAGTCTGTGATAGTTGCGTCAAAGTGTCCGCGGGGCCCCTCGATACATCCCCCATTGTGTTTTTGGTCCCAGCTTCTTTCTTCCTGCCGCCGGCCCGCGCGTCTCCGGGCTCTGCGCCGCTCTGGCTCTCGCACCGGGCCAACTTTGAGGTGAGTTCTCTGATGGTCTCTTTTTGGTTCATGATGGTCTCTTTCTGCTGCAAAACCGTCTCCCGCAGCTGCATCACGGTGGTCTTCAGGTCCTCTCCTGGCACGCTGTTCTGCAAGGTGGCTGCGCATATGTCCATATCCTTGGGTACGGACGTGCAAATGAACTGCGTCTGTCCGCCAAAGTCTTGGGAAGAACTCTCCAAAACCAGACAGGAACATAGAAAAAGTCTCCAGCTGATTGCTCTCTTCGTGACCCGCATGTTGGCGTCCGCGCTGGCTTGTTTTCGTGTGCGTGGCTGACTGAGCCGCAGTGACTTCGCGCCCGCGTCCCCCTTGTTTTACTCGCTGCCTGTGGAAGTGCAGCCGTTTATATAGAGCGAGCCCGGTTCTGCGCAGAGCAGGTTCACTGCATCACTACGGGAGGGGAGGGAATCGCTCTGCCCCTGTTTAATCGGCTCCAGGAGCAGCGTCACATTCAAGAGCCGAAACCCATTTTGCTTTCAGGCTCACACACGTTAAATCTTTCATCGCTTCGACTGTTTGTCATTTCTCGCTCTTTATTATTCATCTGGAAAACGCGGGTTTGTAGGCCGCGAAGAGGGTCTGCTGGCGTGGCGGGGTGCAGAGAGAGAGAGAGAGAGCTGTGTTTGTTTTGTTTTGCGCGTACTGAGAACTCTCTCTCACTCACTCACTCACTCACTCTCTCTCTCTCACACACACACACTCTCACACACACACACAGACACACACACACACACACACGCACACTGTTGGTAGATGCAGATCAGAAGTTGCAGCAGTCTGTGGTCCCGGCTGATTCAGCACCAAGGACAGCTCTGACCACCTCACAGTATCACAGAGCAGCGTCTCCAGGCGCTGCTTACTTCTCGGTTTTGTTGATGCCCCAAGTCTCTGTGTTCAGCTCAGTTTGACTTTGAGTTCAATTTGAGAAGCATAGATTATTTTCCAGGCCAGACTCACCTGGTTCACACCTCCCACACGCCCCCAAACGCACACATTCACAGAATGCACATGGACACACCTTATTCGCACAGGGCCTCTCTCGCGGTGGTCTCCACATAACTCTTATAATCATCTCAATAATTCAATTACTGGAATGATAATTTGTCCCTAAAAGCAATTTAACTTATCTATTATTCAGGAAGGACAACTTTGTAATATTTTTTCAAGTTTTTGTTGCCCACTCTGCTCTTATTTATTCAGTCAATGTTGAAAATAAAATGAAAACATTCTGAATAAGTCATGAAAACACATCGGCTCCCAGATTAAAATTGATTTCTGGGGTGCTGTGTAGCTCAGTGGGTTGAGCAAGTGCCCCATATGCAGAGGCTACGGTCTTTGTTGCAGCCGGTCCCGGTTCGAATCCCAAACCTGGTGGCCCTTTGTTGCATGTCATTCCCCCTCCCTCTGCCTCCCCATTTCCTCTCTCTCTCAACTATCCTATCAATTAAAGGTAAAAGGCCCAAAAATATGCTTATAGTATATAAAATATGCTCTTTGGAAAGTTGAAGTATACATGAGAGGCAAAAGTCTGCAAAGGTATTAGGTAAAGGAAGTTGGGTAGATCATGATGTCATCTGGTCCATGTCCCCTCTAGATGCAGGTGACTTCTGTAAGCCACATATTATCTCTGAAGGATGGAATTGTTTTCAGGAAGAAGGGCCTAATTGGGCCTCACTGTACCAAGAACATCCTTTAAGAGCTGATGCAATTCTGTAAAAATATTCTCAGTCAGGTGTAATCATTACAAACAACTAAATGATGCATTTTACTGTTAAACTGAATCACTCAAATATTTCCTGTTAAAACACTGATGTTACTCATCTTAGAGTTGAGTCTCATGTGTTTAATCACCATGTAACAGCTTTTTGATTTCAAGTCAATAGTTTAATGTGACGTAGATATCTTAAAGTGCGTCAGTATTTATGGTTTGTTTATTTATTGCCCCCTGAACCTTTAGTGTGGATTACTGTTCAAGTGATGCAACAGCATCCAAGAGGGAGAGGGGTTTAGTGATTTTTAGTCTCTGCTCTCAATCCAAAGTTGATGGAGTGGGTTTTTTTTTTTAATATTGTGATAAACAAAACTGAAGCTCACAGGTGTGAGAAAATAATTTCTCATATAGTGAGGCATGGGGATCATACGAAAAAGTGGATTTGGATGATGTAACTGTCCATGGTTTGTGTAACAGCTGCTACTGGATGGCTGCTTATCTTGAAAGGGTTTTAGCAATTGTGATTGAAGTATTGCAGAGAAATACAGGGTCAAGGGTCACCAGCAATAAGCCATATCCTTTGTCAGAGGCCAAGCTGAGATCAGTTGGACCTCTTTTTTTCTATGAAAATCCAGCAAAAGTTTTCACAGGAACGCAAAAAACAAATGTAGAAAACAGAGTCAGAGTAAGGCTTTTAGCTGTATAGCCCTTGCATAAAATATAAGGAGATGGAGAAGAAGGAAAAAAAAAACGTTAATAGATGTTATGGAATATGACGCCATGCACTCTCTGCACTGTCAAAACACTTTAACACAGAGCAACAAATGTGAGTAGACAATCTTTTCTCCCCATCTGGAAGCTAAATATTGTAATGGTTATATAATTACTTATAATAGGCAGCAGTGATTTCTAATTCTTTTCAAAGGCCGTTCATTACGTGATTATTATCTTCCAGAAAAGTAGTTTGTCAAAATAACTTTTGCTCAAATGTTGTAGTCAATAACGAGCAGAATAGACAAATCACTGAACTGGAGTTGAAACATTTTAATTCTTGTTTGGTCTGAGTTTACTCCACTGTGTGTACAGTAACACCGGGCAGAAAAGTCAAGACCTATACTACCCTTTGGGGCTGGTGGAGCAGTGCACAATGTCCAAAGTCTAGCTCTCATTATCAATTCATTATTCAGCGCTTCCCACACAAACACGTCTCAGAGCTATATGCTTAAAGTAGAAAAACCTTCACTCCTCTGTGCTCCACAGAAACAAACTGTAGCTCTTCCCGTCACCTCTACTGCTCCCTCCATTCCTCTCTTTCCCTCCCCTCTTCCTCTCCCTCCCTCCCTCTCCTCCTACGGGCATATGAAGCCCTACTCAAGCAGACACTTTTGTTTTGTAACCTTTCCAGTCTCTTAAATTAACGTTTCCTCTGGATGCCACAAGTTCGGCCTGTAAGCATATTGTGTTATGCTGTGTGGTTTAAAAAAAGAAGAAAGAAAAGAAAAGAAAAAAACCCCAAACAAAACATTGTAACAGCTGTTGAATTTATAATGTTGTTAGCTGTGGTGTGCATGAAATAATAATGGGGTTTGGATGAAATGATTATTTGTCGTTAAAGCCATTGTGCAAGGAATGACTGCACAACAGTCTGTGGCACTGGAGATACTGCTCTCATACAAACAACTGCCAGTTGCTCTTTGCACAATCCTGCACTCAGTATTGCCTTGGTTCTGTTCAAGCTGTGCCCCGGGCCGCTGTCCACCTGTTGTGGTGAGTGGTACCTGCTTAATAATGCATCCGAACACAGTGGAAATGCATTCTCCAGCAACAGTGATCAATAGTTGTAATTTCACATGTTGGCATCTTGCCTCCACTCACTTTCTCTCCCTTTTTCCCACCCTCTGCTGTGGTGTGGTGAGGGCCCATCAGGAGGGGAAAAGCATCCAATGCCTTTTAGGTTTTAATTCTGTTTAAAATTATTTTTACAGTTTCTATACCAAAGAGCGTTTCAACATAAGGGCTGTTCTTTTTGGATATCGACTGGAATGTGTCCACAGCAGACAGACCCTTTATTGTAAATTGCCTTGCACTGTTATATCACGAGACCCTGTAGGGCAAATATGGCAACAAAACATGACTGAAGTAGAGATGAAACAGAGTACAATAACAAAACCTATGGTTGAAATCCGTTAAGCTGCAGCAACTGCATTCTGGCCGTTTCTTTGATTTAGATTTTTCATGTCTGTGTTTGTCTTGAGTTGAAAGAAAGGTTTACAGAGGAGAGGGTTTGTAAATATTTGATATTCCTTTGTGTCAAGTATCAATGCATATGACATGAACATGAATACAATGGAAAAAATAGTGGATCCTCTTTGATCGGGTTTAAAATAGAGCAGCAGAGTATTGCCAGGGCTTAGACTGCACTGCAACCGAAAAAGTTAACTCGTCATGACGGTGAAATTAAACCCTGAACCTGTTTCTGTTAGCGAATCGGAGTGTAAAATTACTTACTGCATCCCTCAAGTAACCAAAAGGTCTAGTATTTTCCATTCCATAGTAACTGCTGAATGACACTATCTCTCACATATAGTAGAAGGTATTTCATCGTTTCTATGAAACAAAGCATAATTAAGTTGCCCTTTGTGTAGCAGGCCACAGCCAGCCTCTCCATGCCAGAGGAGGACAGCTGCCATTTTGGGGTCACTGGAATTCCAGCGTGCGGTGGCTGGTGGAGCGGAGAAAATGTCAGGTCGTTACCAGCACATCGTATAAAAAAAGTATCCCATAGAGGCTAATTAAGACAAAGACATTTTAATCATCTTTCCTCTCTTTTTTTTTTAGTTATTTCCCTCATGGTGTGCAGATGGAGCTTTTCATACTGTATGATTGCTTTCCTTATGTTTTATTGAAGGTTTTGATTAAATTATTTTTCCCTCTGCATGAGCTGAGCGACCATCTGAAATTGATACAATGCATCATCTGACATTGGGATCATTTTCTGGGCTGATGTAACAGTGTTCCTCTGCAGAAGAAGATGAAGAAATATATAATAATGTGCACATGGAAGTCCCCCCCCCCCC
>OMNW01007576.1:13567-31917 GCA_900303245.1 Selene dorsalis
AGTCCCCCCCCCCCCCCTCCTCCATCCCGTAGCCCAGAGTATGTGATGATTGGATACAGAATCTCTAAATATACTGTTGTGCAAGAGCTGTGGGATTTTTTAACAACTCACTCATTCATCATTTAATTCTTCTGATCCAATCTGCTGTCAGATCATGCAAACTGAAGCGTTCACATATTCATGGAAAGCTTTATGATCTACTGTTGGCGTGTGAATAAGCGACCCTGCTCCTTGTAATGTACCCATACCATCGCTGATTGCCTTTGCTCTTGTAAATGTTTGGATTTTATAGATTACCAGTGTTTTATGGCTTTAATACTCTGGAACTGCCAGCTGTGAGTTTACTTCTTTGTAAATGTAGGTGGCTTTTACTCACGTATGCTTAGTTGATCATATAAAAGAATTTTGGAAATGGGCATTTTTTAAAATAGTCATTTCAATTAAATTCATAAAAACTGTCTGAACTGTAATTTGGAGCAGGTAATAGGATTACTGGGGCTACTTTTAATTTCTTGGAAGCTCCTGGAAATGATAACACTGAGTTAAATTAAAGGGGACACTAATTATACACATTAATCACCATGGGGGTGCTCCTCAGCCTGTGAAATCTCAGCGTGGGATCGGTCACTTCCAATGTCTAACAGGTAGGGCATGTCTAATGAAAAGACAGAGTTGCATTATGGGAAATGTAATGGGAAATGCTTCTTTGAATCTGTTTTCAGTCTGTCTTTTGGTTGGAAGCTAAATCACCCCTTTAACACGTACATGTCATAATGTTTGAGACTGTTTATACTTAGATCATTCTTCTAGCATTTATGACTCATGTGAGCAGTGATGCCGGTTGAACTTGATGTCACCTGCCTTTAGTCATAGCGTTTGTAACGAGGCTTTGTCACCAGCATGTGTAGATGTCATCAGTAACCAGGAGAACTGGCTTTCTACAGCACATTGATTTCTTTTTTGTCTCCTCATTGCCTTCGCTATTGTGTTTGACTGTTGTTTTGGGAGGAATGCGAGTGGCACAGTCGTCTTTCAGTACCTGAAGGGATGTTACATTATGAATAAGGCATCTGACATTCCCAGGCTCGCATCACAAACGGCCTTGTGGATTTGATTTCAGTCTCGGCTCAGATTCCTTCAGCTCCGTTGAAGGCTCCACAAACACTGTGTTTCACACATTTATTGCTTTAAATCAAACAGTTCCTTTTGCTCTCCCACAGGGACTGTTCCTCCTGGTTGAAGATCATGATATGCTTATTCTGTGAATTATTTAAAAAACACACCCTAAACTACTGTAATGCACGTACATGATTTAACATTTTTCTTTTACATTCTCCTTACCCACAAATATTCATCTGATTTGCATGCAAAGTGGCAGAAACGAGGGATTCTTCAAGATAATGTACAAATGATATGTAAATGTAGTAAAATATAATGTAAATTCAGGCCACAGGCTGTAACGCGCTCCTGCGTCATCTGCTCCGATGCTCACCTTTAACCAGCACATGATCTCTTGACAATTTTTGTTTTTAAAAGCAGCTTTATTTACTCGATCTATGTGTTAGCCCAGTTTTGGGTGTTGTGTACTCTCAGTGTTTGTGGTATGTGTCCACGGCACTGAGCAGCTAGCCAGGCATGAGCGGTGCGTAGGTGGGCGCCTCATGCTTGTGCACCACTCACTTGTCAAAGAAGCTGTGGAGGCATGAAGTGCTGTCAAGAGATGCAGTCTAATGAAGGGATGTACTCTTGCTGAGCAACACAAAAGGAAAGTGACTGACTTGCTCAAGGCCTCTGTCTGGCACCTTCTCTCTGCAGCAGAGAGTGAAGACATCATAGTGGATCATGCCTAGCAATAGAAAAAAAAGGGAGTAAAGGTTGCAGAGGAAAAAGTTATGCCTTGCTAACTTTTTAAGATTCATACTCTCCTACACGGTTTAGAGGAGTCTTGCTTCTTGACTAATCAACAAAATTACAAATGCCAAAAGAATCAGTGAAATGCAGCCGCTAACCATTTCATATGATTGTGTGGTTTGTTTCAAACACATTTTTAAAATGATGCTCACTTTTTGAAATGTCTTTTTTCAGGTTAGTGTTCTCTCTGCCCAAATTTAAACTTGATATTGTTCTGTTTTCTATCTAAAAACTGTCTCATTTCATTTTATTTCCCTACTTTGTCTTGATGCAATGATTTTCCCTGTAGAAAACCACACACACACACACACACACACACACACACTCTGATTTGGAATGACGCTCATCTAGCCGCTTTTTTGTTATTTCCAGTCTCATGTCATGAGCCACTTCTTGGGTACACCTGTACAATCAACAACTTCTGAATAGTTGTAGTGTCGTGAATGTGAAGTGATCAACAAACAGAAAATGAATTACCATATTTTCATGTCAAGAAATCCAGTAGCATCTTGAGTAGTGGGCTGACTCACAGACCATCACTCCTCTATAAGACCATTCTTCCTGCGCGGCTACGCAGTGTGTAACCTATAGGGAATAGTCCCAGTCAAACACTATGTAAACAAGGTGACTGCAAGACGTTGTCTCGGGGACGTCTCTATCTTCCATGCTGCACATTCCATATGTTGCGTATGGGGTAACAGGCTGAGTCTGAACAAAAATA
Organism: Selene dorsalis; assembly: GCA_900303245.1. NCBI lineage: Eukaryota > Metazoa > Chordata > Actinopteri > Carangiformes > Carangidae > Selene > Selene dorsalis. Next base: position 16,200 of record OMNW01007576.1, read on the forward strand.
GCCCCGCACATGTTTCAGAAGCTGCAAGACGTCTGCACGCTTTGGTTTTGAAAGAGCAGCCACATGCGCACAGTCACGTATCGTAAGAACAGAGAGGAAGCTCTGTGTCTGGAAGGTTTTTCGTGACACTGACTATTTAGTGATAGCCTCCGTGTTGCAGTCTAACTTGATCTAACACAACTATACGTACTGTAGATCATATACACCTAGAACAATCAAATTCCCTTTACGTCCTCGCTCAGGATTTGCATTTGATTACTCATCATCAATCCATCTCCATAAGTATTAAGGGCATTAAAGGCCTCCGGCTGTATGTGATGTCCAACATGGCACGCCATGGAGGAGGCCATCAGGAAAGCACATGGATATTACTGTGTAATAATGTGCCAGAGAATAATCTGAGGCCACATAAGAAAAGATGTATTGATTTTTTTTTTTTTTTTTTTACCACATCAAGGTCGCCTTCTCTTTTCATGTCTTTCCCTCTTTTGTGTGAGTGTGTGGAGAGGGTAACTGAAGATATGGCACGATGCACACACAGCAGAGAAGAAACATCTCTCCTGACTCTGTCATAGCTTCAGCAGGAGATATCACGACTCAGAGTTATATTCACCACGGTACTTTTGATGCTCCGTACACTCGCAGCGAGGCGCATGCGGCACTAAAATAAGAAGCGGGCGAGGATTATCGGTGGCACGAAAACAAAATCGATGTTGAGATAAACTTTAAGCACTCTAAAGGTCAGAAATTAGATGAGTCATGCCTTAATTCTTGCAGATGATCCTGATCGCCAACCTGTTAATCAAATGAATGCTGCAAGATGATGCATAAAATCAGTGCTTCTGAGATTCTCCCACATCTTTACTCTGTGAACCCTGTAACCTGACGAGATTGCACAGAAGTGTGTGTTTAAAAAAAAAAAAGAAAAGAAAAAAAACAGGATCAGTGCCTCCACATGAAAGCTCCCCCTCCCCCTGAACCTCTGCCAGAAAAGAACCAGCCTCGCATCTGTGTGGAATAATAAAACCGTGTCAAAAAGTGCAGCCAAATATTTTTGTACACCAGTGCTCTCTAAGGGGAAATCGTGCTCAGACAACTGCAAAAGTCTCTCTGTTTTTTTACATCTCTTTTTGAATTTTTGCTTTTTTTCCCTGTTTAGTGGTCCCTCTGCCCAGATTGAAACTTGATATTGTACCGTTTCCCCCCTAAGAACAGTCTCATTCCCTTTTATTTCCCCATTTTGTCTTGTTAATGCAATGACCACTCCCTGTAGAAAACCATTATCACTGTACACATTCACTCACACATGCACACACACACACATCTGCCAGGCTTCTCTCAGGCGAGAACCAGAGAGCCCCCACTTTCCCAGCAACATAAATAATAAAACTGATGCACCTCCCTCCCACCACCACCACACAGCACCATCACCATTTGCTTCTAAAAATAGACCTCCTTTTTTGTTTAATATTTCATTTGGCCCTTCTCTCTCTCTATCTCTTTCTCTTACTCTTTTTCTCTATTCATTGTCTTTAAATAGGTGATGAGGAAAGATGTCAACAGTTGAGTTTCCGCTTCCAACTTCTCACTTATTTCCCATCAAATATTCTGTCCCCGCTAAACCCACAGACGCCATTTCTTCAAATTGTTGTCCACGCCACGCCACACCCGACTTTTACCTCCTCTCAGCTCCTTGTTTCTCAGTGTTATTGAAGTAGATTTTTTTTAATATTTATCTTAACCAATTATTTTTTTTACTACTTCAAGTTACCTCAGAGGTCTCTCTATGTTTGATTGGCCAATCCGATTTAAGAGTCCTTGGTGAAAGTAGTCACACTGCAGCTATTCAACTATTTACGTTCTTATGCAACTTCCAATGGCTCCCCAGGTGTCTTGTTTTTGGGCTGCTGAAAAATTTATGTACAAGACGGTGCAATTTACTGCAATATTTTTACTGTTTAATAAGCACCGTACTCCAGGTAGTTTTCTAAATGTCTGCCACCCTCACAACACTGCAGCACTATGAAGACTTTAAAAAGTGGCACAGTCCACATAAGGATGATGAAGTGGATGAAGTGAAGTGAACGACCCCTGGGAGTTTATAAAAAAAGGTAATATTAACTTTTCCAACACGTACTTGACTTTTTTTTTTAAAAATATATTCAATTTCTAGTCACAGGTTTAGGAAACAGTCATCATCTCACAAAATTTACTACATGTTAAACAGCGTTTCTACCAGAATGACTTCCATGTGACACAGTGAAACGGTCCTGATACCCAGGTGGAAAGAGACACATTCACATTGTACCATGGGTGCAAATCCCTTCTACAGTGTGTGTATATATGTATATATATGCTACTCCACAGGATGACCTGCTCCATACTTCTTATAAATTTGTACCCTCTGAATTCAGTTTTTACATTTGTATTGTAATGCATGTAAATCAATACAGACCCACTAAAACCCTGCTTATTCTTTTTTCTGTATGAAACCAAAAACCCAGCAAAGTGTGTTATGTTACAGAGAAACATTAAAAGAGTTTCTGCAGAAGAAATAAATCTTCCAAACAAAAGTGAGCAAAGAAGTTGGAATAAAAGCAAATAACGAAGCAGAGAAACCAGATGAGTTTTAATTTTATTTGCCTTTAATTAACTGTGATCTTTAGTTTGATCTGCTGAATGTGAATATCTCTGTATGATACACGAGTCCTGTTAGGAAAAAAAGAAAGGACTGTTTTGTCTTTCCCTCAGGCGTGTTTGACGTATAGTTCCTTTTATAAAGACGGCACTTTGTACATCAAATGTCGAAGATAGCATTCACCATAATCAGTTTGTGAGAGCTTTAATGCATCACCAGCAATCCAAGCAGAAGAGAAATGTGCGTTGACACCGGTGTTCGAACCACATTCAATCGTACATCACACATTTTAAGCCTCCTCATTTCTCATCAGTGATTCTCTAAACCACTGAGCAAATCTGAGGTTCCTCTCACGTGGGAAGTGATTTCAGAGGTGGATGTGCTGTGTGTGTCTTAGTTTTTAGCTCTGTGGCTGATGTTGTGGTTCGGACTGCTAATGTCTTCTGACTCCGCGCCTCTCTCCTCCTTCCTTTCAGGACTTTTCAGAATCGCTGAAAGGAACGAGAGAATCGCGAGAGAGTCAACCGAGGGTTTGTTATATAATGTGTCCTAATGGGGCACGAACTGTACTGTAGGTACTGTACCTGCTGAAGGGCAGGTAGTACTGCTGATGCTGGGTTAAGGCCTGTTTACCCATCACCAAGGATGGGCAAAAATACATCAAAATGTATTTCCAAATAAAATACCAAGTACTCAACTTGTATCAAAATAAGCTACAAAATACACAGCCACAAAATGGATCAAATTAAAATACTTCATTTTTGTATTTTCCAAATATAAAACACAGTCTCTTTCGCGAATGTTTCGTTCAAAAGAACAAATTGTCTGAGTGAACAAACTGAATGGAATCACTTCCTTACCTGATTGGTTATTCTCTCACTGCGAGGGAACAGTGCATGTTCACTGAACGTACCACTCAAAGTAGTGTTGCGTCGTTCGCGAACGTCTGTGTAGTACTCCAGTGTGTGGTTCACTCACTGCATGTACTACAAGCAACACAATGATACGTTCATAAATGACACGATACGTTTGCGAACGTGTTGTTTACTGAACGTAGTACTGAAAGTACTGCTATGCCGTTCGCGAGCAACAAAACGACACGCTTGTGAACGGCGTAACACTACTTTGTCTGTGCCCACGAACGTCCAGTGAACGTACTACAGAGTGAATGTGAGCCTCAGGGCTGAGTCATGAACTGAATCATGATCAGCTGGGAGTCAGTACAAATTGAAAAATATTATTTTGTGTTTGAAATGTGTATTTTAAATACGCGTATTGGAAATACTGCCCATCGCTGCCTTCACTTGTCATACAGCTCTTCATCTCTGCAAGTTCCCATTTAATAGCAGCTTTTATATCAATAACAGCTCTCAAACACTGCAGGAAACAAACATATTTCATTATGGAAGTCATGGGATATCATTTCAGTTGCATATTTCATTTCCTTTTGATTTTTTTTTTTAATTGGCAGAACTGCAGCGAATGCCTTCTTCCTCTGCGATAGCTTCTTTAGCAGCGTTACACTTTAGCTCTCCCTTTGCTCATTACTCATGTCTTTTTAGCTTTCTGCACTGATATATTAACTTCAAACAATTGCACACAACGGATTAATTCTCATTGTTTTAGCTTCATAAATCATTCGAGGTTATTGTCTTAAGATGTTTGCAAACATATTTTCACAGGCACGGTGTAATGAGGTGTGCAAATTGGTTTTGGTAAGACGGGATTACTGTAGTGTTTGTACAAGGCCGCCGTATCGGCTCACAGTTTACCTGAACACGAACATCTTAATGTGATGATGATAGAGTTTGTTTTGTCATCAAATAACGCCTGGGTTATGTTTACAGTGTAAGGCTGTACTGAGGCCTGATTTGGGCCGAGGCAGACAGTACAGCGCACAGTGACATTTAGTGGTTATGTAATCCACTTTAATGTAAACGAAGATGTATAACATTGCAGTGTAAGTCTTCATTATGTGAATTCAAGCAATGCATCTCTTTAGAGAAATATTCAAGTTTATTTGTGCTATAAAATGGCCTTAAGAAGTGAGGAAATGAAGCTTTCTCTGGTCGAGCATTAGTAGGTATTCACTTCTGAAATATAAATATCACTGATGCAACAGCAGGTTCGTGACGCCAGTAGGGACTTTTCAGAAGCACTGGATCCAGTCTACCTACTTCAAAATCAATCACACCATAAAGCCCTCTGTTCTCAGAAGGCTGAACTTCTCACACAGACTTGTTTTCTTTTTCTTCCTGCTAACCTCGCACAGAAAGAAAAGATCTGTCTGACTGAAAAGTTTGAACATAGTTTTGAAATTTATATCCGTAGGAGAATACATGAATATAGCCTGATAAAGCGCTCACGTCAGATTGGGAGCGAAACTCTTTGACAACAGTTTGTACAGTAACTGAACTGTCGTTAATGGATGGATGTGCTCAGTCGTGGAGAGCGTGTGTCACAGGCATGAGTGTAAAGTCGCCTTCAGCAGTCTTATCAGATCACGTCAGCGGCTTCTTCAAAGGCCGTGAGTCCATCGTGAGTAACACGCTGATACACATCGATGACTCATTAGCTCTGAGCGCGTTGAATTAGCTGCAGTAAACTCACTTCACTCGATATAGGATGAAGTTTAGCTGTGTTCTTTAACACCGTGTTCAGCAAACAAAGAAGACAATCCTAGTCAAACAATAGAAAATCTATTTAGTATTTTTTACTTTGCAAAGTGAAGCGAAGGCATTCGTTTTGTATATAAATGGAGGTAAAGTTCAAAATATACAGAAGATTCTCAATATTTGAACCACCATCTATCCCTTTCTCTAACCAACGTGATGTAGTAGTTCAAACCTGACTGTACACTGGATCTAAACCCCTCAATTACTTACTAACATTGTCTGTCAAGAGCAAGAATCAAACACTTTCCCTTCAGATTTGGCAAATCAATTCCGTGGTGTGTATAAATGTAATTTTCTTAGAGACAGGGTTTCTGTGGCACCGTTTCCCAATGAATCCAGCTTCCCTTAATTGTTATTGAGCTCTGGTGTCCTCTCTGTGTCCTAATTTTTCCAGAGACGGGTGGGAGACGCAAAGGTGACGGACAACAGACCTTGGGTGGAGACCGTAGTATATCGTCAGCAGGGACCAGGACACACAAAGTTCTACAGTGATCGATGGAGACAAGGGTGGTAATGGCCTTAACAGCCGGGCAAGGAGGATGATCAGTAGCCATCGATCCGAGCAGCTGGGGAGCCAGTGTATGTCCGAGTTAAAGGTAATGTTTCACTGATTTCTGGGCCCCTCTGTGGTCAGTGGGAAATATCTCTGTGTGTACGCCCGGCCAGTCGGAATTCTCTGATTGCTGGACGTCTTCAGTTATTTACCACCACTCTCTTTCTCTTACCTTCCCTGCCTCCTTCCCTTACCCAGTCAATTCATGTCTGCTTGCCTCCATCAGCCCTCTCCTGTTTTCTTTTTTTCTCGCCGCACGTTCAATCAGTTCAGCTCATGCAAAGCGTTTGATGTCTCTGTTTGTGGATGTTCATTCAATTTTCCACTGTAAGCATAAATCGCGGTGAGCAGTGAGACCACGTAAACACGACGGCTACGTTTCCATTAGTATGCTGCCTACTTAGCCCGTGTTATTTTAGGCCTGCTTTGTACATTTTGCTCAACAAGAACTTCAATTACATCAGGATTTCAGAGAGAGACGCTCGCCGACGGCTTGTAGCTACACAAGTGGAATTTCATCACTTAAAGTTCTTGGATGTTTGTGCTGAGGCGAATGCTAAAAGCCGCATTCTCCCGGTGGACCTTACAGGGCATTGCCATATTCTCCAGTAGTACATCCTCACAAACGGCCTGCGGGTACTCTACACATAAAACACTACCTCTATATTTACTCTTTAAAAGCCCTGTTGGTTCTGCATTCAGGATGTTTTCGGAATAGTTGAAGACCAGGCAGAACAGCATCTTCTTTTAAGTGTATACTTTAAAATTGCACTTTGCCATTTTGGACTATGACTGTACCCAAAGGACCTTGTTGTCAAATACCTTTCTGTTCCAAGGCATTCAGTCACAAGGATAGTAATGACTGCTGATGTTCAATGGCATAATTCAGGCTCTGAGTGTGAGCCTCTTTTCTACTTATCCCATGTGAGCCTATTGTAAAAGGTTTTATTGCATTAGCCATGGTAAGGCTAATTTAATATAGCACCAATTCCTTAATTTTACACTGCCACAGTCTGCTGTTGTCACACTGGTGGTATTTAAGACCGGCTGTCTAGAGAACTGGAGTATTTCAACATTATGCAGGAGTATAAGAGGCCTCTGAGGCTCAGCTGCCTGCCTACGCTGGAGATGCACCTCAGAGCTCAGCAGCTGTCAATTCAAACTCAATGTGCCTCACAGGTGCCAGCTCCACTCTGCCTCCCGTAAGCCTTTGTGCATCGATCAAAGCAAACCTCCTGCCAGGGATTCAAAATGCGATACTGCACATTTCTGCAAAGTCAAACTGACCAGTCTCTCAACTCAGTGAAGGTTCAATATTTTCAGAGGGCTGACTTGGCACCTGAAAACCCAGCTGTGTGAGTGTGAGCGCTGTACAGTATGTACACTAAAGTGCCTGCTGCATGCACATGCATGCGATTGCTGGCGTGAGGCGGTCAAGTAGCACTGTGCCGTACACTGCATAGTACTGGCCTGTGTGGCCTGTCTGGTACTCCTCTGTCCTGCTAGAGGCTGTTCTAAAGGATTTTAAATACATTTCCAAAGTAATTTCCCCAAAACTGCTCACAAAGTTACAAGTTAGTCTGGAGCCCTGACACACCAGGCAGATAAACATTTTTACGACAATATGCGCTAGAGCTCATGGGAAATGCAGTCTTCATTCTGGCAAAACATGAAATTTCCTCAAAGTCCCTTTAATGTGTGTGTTTCATTGTCCTGTGACAACCCCCTTTTTGTACAAGCTCATGCATTTGGTAACAAAATAATACAGTCTACATAGTGCTTGTAAGGGTTTTGCATTTTCTTTTATTGCAATTATATGTAACTTTTTCTACATTAGTTCGTGTGTGACCATGATATTCTCTCTGTTTTTGCTTTTTTACACTGTCAGTCCACTGCTCTTTCATCCACACTGATGTATGTCTCAGCAACATTTGGAGGCACCATGAACCTTTGCACAGACATACATGATCTTCGACTTTGACTTTGCTTAGCTCTGACTTTTCCTTGACAAATGTGTGTATCAGAGAGGAAACTGAGCAAGTAATTCACTTTTATTGATCCAAACAAACTTATGATTAAGCAAAGACCCTGTTTTGGGAGAGCCAAGAAGTTAATCAGTTGTATCAGTCTAAACTTTTTCTAAAGTCTACCACAGTTGTATTAGAGTGCAGCATCTTTATTCCAAGTGCTAGAATGAACAATATTAACATGTATCTAAAGTTGATGTTGTGGGTTGTTCACCCATAACAGTTAAGTTTTTGATGAATCATGTTTTTTGCAAACACAAGTGTGAAACAGCAAGACAACTAAGACAAATGTGTGAAGTCCCGACAAGTTTAACTTAGAAAAAGTATCATCAGAACAGTCATTTTTTCTCCCCACTACCTTTTTCTGCATTTCAACTCTGTGCTGTAGTGACTCACTGTATGTCTGTGTGAGCAGGCATCTGTGTGTGCTATTTAAGGCGGAATGGTCACAGTTCGTGGCCTGCTGTGTCTGCCTGATCTCGGGTGGGAGGGTAGCTCTGGCTCAGTGGTCATGACCCTCCCACATGATACCAAGGGTGCGGTTGAAAGGAGATGCAGCCTGAATGGCACTGAGCTCAGTGCCCACTCTTTAATATCAGCGGCTAATGCATCTGTGATAGAAACACCTGCCGCTGATCTCTTTCATCTCCAGCCCTGAAAATGATCCGGTGTCATCACCTGTTTCTGTCTGTGTGATGGTGACTATCAAAAATAAGGGTATCTTTTTAATGGCAGCACAGTTGCAATGCACCAAAATCTTTCTGTAATAGCCTCTAAAACATTTCAGACATTAAGTTAAGGAGGCAGAAAATGCCTTCTTTTTCTTGTTGTCTTGGACTGAGAGTACGTAAGTGAACTGGTGACCAAAGAGAAACACTGTATGAGCTGTTAGATCTGACCTAACCTGCCTCGGTCTGCCCCTGCTAACTCCTGACCTATACCGACCTTTCGATTTGTCTTCTCTTCCTGCTGCTTTGTTTACCTGACCCAGGCTCGGGTTGAATCTATCAGGGACATTTCACTCTGCTCCCTCTTGTTTCAAATGGACAGAGCGGTAGAGTTTCCTTTTAGAAGCGAGTACAAAGTGCCAATGTGCTATTTTAAAAGACCTGCATTTGTACAACTTTTTGACTGAGGGTGTTCTTTGCTACATTAGCCCCATTTGACAATAATCAGCTCTTCAAACAACGAGGAGTTGTTTCCAGTGTTTTATCATCAAAAGTGATTATTGCCGGGGGTAGCTCGCACAGCTTTGATCCTGACCTGATTTGATGGAGGTACTGAGAGAGGCAAAGCTGGTATAATGGAGGGTTTTAGATTATTAATTGTGACCTTTATCTTTGCTACGTGTTTAAAGGTCATTCAGTGCTTGGACAGAGCATGTTTCTGACTTTGTTGATTTCAGACTGTCACACCCAGCATGTTTCATACCTTTCATACCTTGTAACATGGCAGCACAGAGCAAAGTGTCCTTGAAACATATGCTGTATCTCTAATTAAAGGGGAGCTCAAGAAAGGCCTAAAGCAGCCCAAAGCACTGAGCCTTAATTATAGAGAAAGGTCCTCATGTTCCCTGTGAGTGATTGTCAACACTGCCTTTATTACCCTGGACAAAGCACATCATCCATACAATATGGCCACATGTGTAGAAGTCCACTACACTGTGGATTAGTGGTGCAGTCTTTAACTGTGTAATAACAGGTTGAAATTTAGAGTCAATTCCGCAGGATGAGACTGATATTGCTTAAGTGGCTGCTTGCCGCACTGCTCCGTAATGAGAGATGAAAGGGAGACTGAGCTCAGACGTGCTGAAAACAATGCATCCTATAAATGGATAAGTTCTGAAAAATGAAAACATTTTCCCTCCTCGATTTAACAAGAGGCTGAATTATTATCAGCAGGCCCTGTGCACAGGAGGAATCCAATTGTCATTGTTTCCCTCAGTTATATCCACGGGTAGAGCTGCACGATTAATCGCATTAAGATTGCATGCCTCCGCGCGATCTCATTTCTGCTGTGTTTGCATTAGCGGGGAGATCTGTTGCCTTAATCCAAGTGCTCCCAATTTTCTTCCCAAACTGCATCGAGAAAGGACAAGTGGCCTGTTAACGCCACGTTTTCGGCCAAAAAAAGGAAAGAAAGCTTGTTAGGGACGACAAAGAACTTGTCAAAACTGCTCATCAGATTACAATCCTCGTTCTAAGTGGGGGAAACTATGACTCTCGTTTTGGCCATAATTGTGGAAAGTGACCCATGGGTGGGCTGAACTTACTGCAGCGTGGTGGCAATAATCATTCAGAAGCTCTTTAAAGTTTTATGTCTTGTTTTGTTCTGCAGGCACACAGGGAGCCACAACCACTGAATGAAAAACATAACTCTGAATCAGGAGAAGAGTGCATTTTTCAAATAATTTGGATTTTAACTATAAGAACTAATACATCTGTCCATTCATCCACTGTCTGTACTGCTTATCTGTGCAGGGTCATGGGGGCAATGGAGCCAATCCCAGTTGTCAAGCAAGAGCAGGGTTCACTTTGGACATGTCGCCATAGAGACACTCCCACCAATCCTATGGCCAATTTAGAGTCACTGATCGACCTTGTATGCCTGTGTTTGGACTGAGGAAGTCTGGGAATCCAAACCAGAAGTTTGTAGCTGTGACAGTGCGATACCATAATAAGATATCCTTGTTTTATTTCAAAGTGGATGTAAAAATTTTGTGGTAATTACAAGGAAAAAGGGGAAGTCTTCAACTTAAAGGAGAAGTTCTGTTTTTTGCAACCTGTCATTCGGAAGATATTTAGATCCATTCGAGTTCCACGTATATCCATATAATGGGAGTGATGGGGCATCGACAATGCAGCCTCTTAATAAGACATTATCTGCCGCGAAACATTTCACCAATATTTTGTTATGACTCACCAGTATTATTCTCTGAGAGTACGGAGGGGTTTGGAGTTGCCTTGTTATTGTCATCCGGGGTTTTTTTACATGACTTTTCACTGACCTTCAACTTCGATGACATCACTGCCGTACGCCACCGCAGCACGCCACCGCAGCACGGCTCATTCACTCCGATGGCCCAACAACTCCCATTATATGGATATACGCGGATCTTGAATGGATCTGAATATCGCCTGAAGGACTCCAAGTGACACCAAAATTGTAAGGGTGAGTAAATGAACGTATTTTGTGCTAGAAATAAGGTCCAGGTTGCAAAAAACCGAACTTCTCCTTCAAGCTGTGAAGCTCAAGTTGTTTTTTTTGTAGTTTTTTCTTTTTTTTCTTTTGCAGTGTCCCCATACTGTTTATTATCTTGCAACGCATCAGGTGTGTCTTATAACCTTGTTTGGAGGCTCCTGTCCCTATCCTGTAAACCCCTGGGCTAGGGCTGAACCAATAGTAAACATGTACCATGCCTTTTGAGCCGTCCACTGATCCTTTTCTGCAGGCCACTGTTTTCTTGTGATTGTTTTGGGAGCAACTCTGGAAAGTTTTCTTCTTTGCACTCAGAAAAAAATATCTGTCTGGAACAGGGAGAAACTTCGGCGCAAAGCAAGACACCCTGAATGCATGTTGTTAACCCAGATCCTCTCATAAATCAATACTGGGAGTTGGACTTCACAGGTCCCCTCTTCCACACTGTCAGGCTGACAGGGTTCAACACAGTTGTTTCTCTCTGTGCTGAACTCGAACACTTTGCTTGTATCGGATAACACAAAAGTATTAATGCTGAAAAAGCATTTCTGTTTTTTTGGCAGCACATTCACCTTATCTTTTTTCAGAGAGCTGTAAATAGAAGTGTCCAGAGTCGAGATGGTGGGATTTGATCCTACAGCTTTACCATCGCTGGATGCGTCAATACTAAAAACCTCTCGTTTATCTTGACTCTCCACCTCTACAGTTTTTCTCACCATCTCCACCCTGGTGTTTGTAAATGAAGCGATTTGAACAATTTTATGGTTCTGGATCACCAGCAGCTTTAGAGAGCTTCCAAGAAACCACTCGTGTTTCCATGCGGAGGTTTAAAGGAACGGGCTTTGTAGGCAGCAGCACGCATCGATACAAACCACAGAGCTCATCCAACATAATGCCATGTGCATGCTGGGCAAAATTTGATACAACCGAATCCATTAAAAATTGACTAAATGTCAACAATGGACCTGTGGAGCCCCACCACTGCAGTCCTTGCCTCCAGAGGACAAACAGAAGCTCTCCCAGTCCCAGTGAACGTCCACCATGGACAAAACAAATCCCAGTGCTGACTTTTCTGCCTTATGTACAGTATCCCACTCACTGTCTTCACGGTCCAATTAAAGCATTGTGTGGCAGAGGCAGGCATCTTCATTTATACCAACCGGAGCCATGTGTTTTCATATTCACATGCACCATCCCTCTGTTTATTCATGAGTTTATATTTTCATGCAGAGAAAAGAAAAAAGAAAAAGCTTTCCCAGGAGAGGTGGGAATAGTTGGAGAAAAAAAGAAAGGAAATTTAATGCAAGTTTACAGAACTCACATGACAGATCCTCCCCGTCACCCCCTCCACCCCCCAGGCTGCGTCCATCCAAATTTGGAGGACACTGTTGTATTATTAGTAAAGGGCTCTCCTCATCAACACAGCTGTGTGTGGGTTGTGCACTGCCGATCCTCGGAGATGCAGTCGAACGAACGCCTCTCCATCACCTTTTATCTTCGCTTCACATACAGCTGGAGGCAGAACAAACAGGCGCAAAACTTCTGCCCAGTGATATCATTATTTTGCAAACTTAAGAAAAGCACCAGTGAATCAGTGTGGCATTTGACTCGCCATATATTGCGAATGCAGTTTTTTTTTTTTGTTTGTTTGTTTGTACAGCAGATGACAAATTCTGCAGCACGATCTAATCCACCCACCGCTCAAGTCATCCATACAGCGCTCGGACTGTGATGGTGTTTACCCCACAGTCACGATGCAAAACTGACACCGTGATATACAGGTCATGTTTGTTTTTGGTTTTTAAATTGCTACTTTCTTCTTTACCATTGTTCACTTCTTATACTTCTTCTTCTGTAAAAACTTAAAAATCTCCCTCTTTCTCTGGTTGCCTGATCCTTCTTTGGTGTGTGAGAAAGGAGCGGCAGCTAAATAATTCAATTCCTGTTAAAATGCATTTGTGTTTCTGTTATGAGATGCTGCTGCTGTCCCTGTTTTTACGATTTAAATGATACTTTGAAAGATTGAAATGTTTACATTCCCTCTTTAGCATTTTATTTGCCAGCCAACTTCAGAGCTTTCCATCTGATTCAAAGCTCTCTGCTGGCCCTCCTGCAGTGGTGAAAGTTAAGAACTATGGTCTTGCTCTGACAGTCAAACTTTGACATGAATTAGACTGGCAACAAAAAATTCGACACTCATCCACGTAACTAATGACTGCTGCAACTTTTGTCATTCAGTCTTGGCTCCATCACTCAAATGCTGAAGTGAGGGACAAAAGGTACAGGAAGTCTGAAGGTTGTTTCATTGTGGAGCTGCATTTCCTTCTCTTCACTTGTTCTTGTGTCCTGAAAATTAATATATCTGAACCAAATCGCAATATAAACTATTTCCACCTGTGCTCACTTCTTTGTGTATCTCTGCATCTTTCCAGGATATCTGTAGGCCTAGGAAAGTTTTAAAGAGTATTTTTGGCATTTGAAGACATTAATCATTCTTATATTTGTATGAGCTTTTAACAGAAACTGGCTGGGAAATGCTGTGAAATAGATGATGTACGTGTCACTAAATCCACATAGCTACATGTAGTAAATAGTGATGTCTATGATATAAAAGACTATGAAAGACTCTGTGAGCCCTGCGAAAATCCCCACTTCAGTGTTGCAAAGCACCAGGTGTGTGTGTGTGTTGGGTGTTAATGATACAGGGGAAAGGTAGAGGACCACAGACACTATGACCTTTGCCACAGCCCAGATACCAGATGCTTGTGTCACGTGGTCGCGGCCAGCTGGAGGGATCAATGGCCTACATAGCAGCTGGTCAGAAAGGGAGGCTTAACACCATCTAGCAATTAACCTGCAAATGGAGCAGAGATCAGAGATGGCTCTTGCAGGGGGATGTTTGATTCATCTCTCGAGGAAAACCAGTGAGCGCTCACAATTAAATGGGAAAAATGCTTTGGTTACCACATGTAAGCATTTTCGGAAAGCAGGACAATATCAGCCCTCCAAGCTATCCAGGCATTTTATTTATTTATTTTTTCTATTCATGTACCACTGAGGTTAAGGTTTATTTATGTGTAGACAGGGCTGAGGAAAGGTCGTGGTGGGTTAAAGTCAGTAAGGCTGGGAGGGTTGGATCACTGTCATAACAAAAAACTGAGGTCAGGGAATAACTGTCGCCACTGTGAGAGGCCAACTTTAGATGTGGATAGAAAAATGAAAAACAAAGATCTGTTTTCTGTGTTCAATTCTGATTCAATCACTCATTTTAAGGCCACACTATTACGTTTTAGTTTGTACTCCCCTAAAACTGAAAGACTTTTGGAAACGCTGCAGGATCCATTGTAGTTTGAAAACTTTGCAGTTGCGTTAATCTGCATGGGCAAAACCCATAGACGTTTGGAAGCGTTGCCAGGGACACCCATGGTCGATCTCTCTCTTGAATTACAAAGCATGCCAGTCCTGACCTTGTTGTCTTTGCTTGCAGGTGTTGTGCAGTTACATTCTGTATTTTACGTAACACCAAAACTTCTTTTGCTGCTCCTTGTATGTAGTATTTTGTGCAGTTAATAAACAAAAGGGGAGTCCGTCTGCTTCCTGTTTACACCACACACGTCTAGTATAGGTGAATGGTCACGTGATGAGTATACTCATATGTGTGTTTGTATGGACAGAAACTGTTTCTAACACACACCTGGCCTGAGGAGCTTTGTCACTTCAACACAAATGTGTCATCTTTGGCACTTTGGCAAGTTTTTATTTGTTTGTTTGTTTGTTTCTTCTCATGAGGTCTTGGAAGCATCAGCCTAAACCAAAAATAATGTATTTTGGTTGATCTGGTGTGGTCCATGTTGGTTCAACATAACGAACCATTGTGTAACTTCAGATGAGCCCATGGAAGACGTTATTATAGCAACAGCTCATGGGGAATAGTAGCAATCTGGGCTAATGAATGTATTTCTTGTCACTCAGAGCTGGGGCACCGGCAGTGGCAAAAAATATCACACCATGTGAGTAGAAAGCCAGATATTTAACTAGCTGTGTCATTTCTGTATGTGTGTGTGGGGTGTGTGTGAAAAAAGGTCAAAAAGAGACACTGAGATAAATATGATCTTGTCTGTTTACACCAGTATGGCACAATGTGTTATATAAGCCTGCTGATGAGGTGTGGTGTGGCAGGCCTGTAGTTTATTAGTGTGTGTGTGTGTGCGCGTGTGTGTGTGTGCGCGTGTGTGGCCTATTCTGAGTTTCTAAAAAGACAGATCAATCAGTGCCTTTTGCAATAGCGAGCCCACTGCAGGTCTTGGTGTTGAGGGTGTGGGTGTCACAGTCAAATGCTCCCTCACCTACTAATGCGTGCATGAACTTGACTCATTCTCATAACACCACTCTCCTCCTCTTTATCTGCATTGGAGCCAAATCACAGAGAGAAACTCATTGCTAAAGACGAGCTGGTGTTGTTGTTTTTCAGCTCAGTTTTAATCATCAGATTCTGCACACATCTCCATTCTCCTCCTCCTCCTCCTCCTCCTCCTCTCCTTCTTACAAAGCTGCGTGCGTGTGTTCATCATATCAATGATCATATTTAAGTCTAATTTGAGAGAAATAAAGTCTCCTGAGTCATGTG
>OMNW01007584.1:5723-19347 GCA_900303245.1 Selene dorsalis
GGTGGCGGGCGGAGCCGCGTCCTCGTACAGCTTCCTCTTCACGGCGCTCTTGGTCTGACCGCTGGGGGCGAGATGGGAACTGAACTGATGTTAGATGATTATTACAGAAGTTATAATTAAACCAGCAAAGAGGGTTTTCAGCGTCTCTGAGCTCAACGTGGCTTTACTACGTCCTTGTAGGAAGATGTTGCCATGCCATCTATATATGAACTGCCACTTCAGTGTGTGTGTGTGTGTGTGTGTTAGTTACCCTGCAGGACTGGAGTCAGCCACTGGATGCAGCTGCATGGTGAGCTCTCCTAGTTTAGTGAAGGCAGCTCCAGCTGCAGAGAAGATCTCTCCAACCTGAAACACACACACACACACACACACAAAGGGAGAGTGTGTTACTCAACAGGACTTTAACCCATCACAGTGTGAGATTCACCAAACGACCAAGAGTATGTCGACCACTGAGCAGTCATGTGCCTCTGACATCATCATCATTATGACACCACTACCAATACATGGTGATTCATTGATCAAGTCAATAGCATCAGTCCAAAGTAAAAACATCAGTCAGACATATATATGTATATCAACATTTCTAAGACACAGCTTTATTTTGACATTCCCCTGGTAAGTCTGAGTGATGGGTGACATGTGAGTATGTATTTATAAAGATCTAAAAAATCTTTAGTTTGAGCCTTTAAGTAGGAGAAAGTTCACACTAAGACCCTGCAGCAGACTGGGTCACTGTCTGTGTGGAGCTGGAACATCTGGACAGCTGTGTCCATGCACGTGACGTATAAACCCATCATGGCTGAAAACCGATCGGATCTGATAATCAACTCATTAACATCAGTGTTAATGATACTAATCAGCATCACGTGGTCAGAGCTCATTATGATGTGACTCTCCTTAGTCCACCTCTCTAAACAAACGCGACCTCAGATGATCCACCGCTCTCGCGAGCAGCAGCGGGAAAAGTGAGGGACTCGAGCAGCAGACCAGGACACTGGACCAGGACCAGGACCAGGGCTTTGCTCACCCTGGGAAACACAAACAGACCGACTCCGGGTGGTCCACGGGTGGGGACTTACTTTAGTGGAGGCCGAGGTCATTGTGCCGCTGTCATAGACCGGTTAGAGTCTGTGAGCGGGAACAGCGATGCGTTCAATGGACGGAGCCGCTGCTAAGATGCTAACAGTGAAGCTAAGTAGCATCGGGAGCTGCTCCCCGCTTTGAGCAGCCTGAACCCGGCTCTTCCTCCGCCTCTAGTGTCGGTGTCTGGAGAGGAGCAGCCCGTCGATACGCCGGTGCATAGTGAAGGAAAGTTTAATCCACGACTGAATCACATCTCCAAAGACAACAACAACAATAACAACAACAGGCCGCTGCTGCTGCCCCTGAACACAACAAGAGGCTGCTGCTGCATTCACGGCCCCTCGGAATCTACTATTCACTAATGCACTTCATCGCGCCCCTGTCTTTTACGATAAATATTAACGCAGACCTGAAGAGCTGGGCTTTTTATATATGTGGACTGAAAATACCTACAGTCATTTATACATGAATAATAATATGAGAGGAAAGTCACTCGTGTTTATTGAAATCATAACGAGACACAAATCGAGTTGGTTTCGATGAAGGAAGGTGTTTACATGCAATAGGAATAAATTAACATTTAAGGTTGTTTGGGCAAAGGTGTACATTAAAGGTGTTTAAATAAATAATATTAAAAGTTTTTGTGTCCCGAAGCTCTGGTCATTGAACTCAACACGTAGCACAGTGACATCTGGTGGTCAGCAGGGCTTGCAGCAGCCATTCAGTTTCTACATTTGGACTAAAAAAGATCAGAGAAGGGTTAGTGTGTGTTACCATTGTAGTCTGATATCTTATGCTGCACTGTAGTCTTTTTTTTATTATTGTGTAGCAGAGTTTGACATGAACTTCACATAATAAAACATCGGGAAACAACAAAAAAACAATCTACTGAAGGGCAAACAATGACTGCTCTCCACCAAACAACAAGAAACAACTAATATGAACCTAGTAACTATAATTTTTCCACGTCGACGGAAGAGTGTTGTATTTCCGACAGCACCAGAACGCAGCATAGCACCACGTCACGGCCATTGAGGGCGAGGTCACGTGATTTTTCTTGCGTTTGCAAGAATACGATTTAAGTGAAAAGTTAAAAACATCTGAAAGACGTAGTAATGTTGTTATATCGGTCTGCTCTGTTTGTTTAAGAAGGTGTTTGAAGTCCGCAAACTTACTTTTTTTTCCCTTTTTTTTTTAACGTAATGAATTCAACATCCTGGACTCTTCCGGGTTCGAACACTTGACTTGAACACGTGACAGAAGTTTGACCGGAGTTTGAGCAGCAGCTTTAGTTTCTCCTGCTTCACCTGTTTTTTTTTTTCTTTTGGATGTTCTACGTTAACGATGCGCGGGCTCATCTGTGGACCTAAATGCGCCGCGTGTGGACTTGTCCTGAGCGCGTGGGGGGTCATAATGCTGGTGAGTCCACTCTCTGGAACGTCGGTTTCCATAGATACAGAACGGGGAGGGTTACAGTTTAGAACGTTGGCTTCACAACTGTCAACGAGTCAAAACGGTGACGTTTCCGTTTAGCCGGTTAACGGACTAGCTGCTTGTTAGCACTGGTGGTCTAGTCCAGGTTCTGGTCTAGTCCTGGTTCTGGTCCGGTCCTGAGGCCTGACCCCTGAAACTCTTAATTTACGCCAACTGTAGGAAACATGATTTAATGTGAGAGGCTGAAAGGCTCAGAAAAAGAAATGTGACAGTATTTTTGAGACATGTCACGTTACTGTGACGACATAAATACGTAATGCGTCCTAACTTTTAATGTAACGGCCGCTTCCTCCTCCTCCCCTCACTGATGAAAATATATGACTCAGCTCCACACGGCCCAGGCTGTAAACTAACACGTTTCTTTGTTCTGTTTTATGGTTGTTTACTTCCCTTTATTTACATTTCCGGGCCTTACGACAGTAACCGCAGTAACCACATGTTCAATCATTAAATCAGTATGTCCAGAAATGTTAAGGAAGTGTCTCATTCTGCATCAAAGATAATATCAGAGACATTAATCTAAAAGAGCTTAAGTTGGGACATGATACTCAAATGGCAGGAACTGAAATTATTTATTTATTTAGCCTGTTTTTATTTATATTCCATTTCATAATAATTAAATCAGAAGTTACTGTGAACCATTAAGTTTTAAAGCTCAATGTGAAAAATCTGGTCATTGTTAAAAAGCTTTGCCTGAATCTCAGCTAACTTTAACCACTTTAATCAGTGTGTGAGACAGTGTTGACCTGTCTCTCCTCCTCTCTCTCTCTCAGGCCATGCTCGGGATCTTCTTCAATGTACACTCAGCTGTACTTATCGAGGATGTGCCTACACCGGAAAACATCCACGCCGAGTAAGTCACCACGCTTCTCCTCAGATCTTTACCTGTGCAGCTGCAGTGAGGTGCCACACCTGTCACACACCTGCTGGAGCTTCAGCCATGGTTTTATATTTGTAAGATACAGTACAGAAATTTAAACAGCTTAGGTGTGAGGTCACTTCTGAACACAGCACAGTTTGTCCAGCAGAGGGCACTGACCAGCCCTCTACTCTGCTATTGGTCATACTGTACAGCCCATAATGTCCTGACTCTGTGGAGTGATGATGCAGGTGAAGGGACCTCATTAAGTTCATGTGAAGATTGGCTTGATTAGAAATCATGTTATTTACACTCATGTGGACAAGATCGTTATGGATCAGAAAGGAATGAGGTCTTTGTTGCATGAGGTGTGTTTGTGTGTCTCCACAGTGACAACCCTCAGAGGATGTACGAGGCGTACAACAAGGTGAGCTACAACTGCTTCATAGCAGCCGCTGTGTACGTGGTGGTCGGGGTCTTCTCCTGCTGCCAGATGAGGCTCAACAAGCAGAAGGTGAGTCTGACCTGAGAGAGGTGTGGTTTCACGCGGACAACACCTAGTGAAGACAGTGATGAGATCATAACAGTTTTTTTTTTTTTATCTTTGCATCTAATCCACATGTTGTTCCTCAGGCCTACCTGGTGCACTAGTGCCACCTGCTGGACTGACTCCTGGAGGAGGAGGAGGAGGAGGTATCACCTACTCTCGGAGCTTCCTGTCTCAGGGTTTAACTCTCCTCATGAAGGAACGTGGACACTTCGAGATTCACTCTGATCACAAGTGCTTTGATTACCTGATTGCAGAAGATTGAAAGATGATTCCTCTTGTTGCAAGTATTTAAGTATTGTAAATAATTGTGTCTGTACCGTGTCTGTATTTCGCATCGATGCCAGTATCCAGCTGTGACTGTGATATCAGTCATTGGATCAAGTTATTAAACTGTCGTCTCTATGGTTCACACCCTCTGGCTGTGCACCAGTGGGATCTCGAGTTTGCTGCTGGATTGTAGATATGAAAGCTGAAACTTGCATTTCTATAAAAAAAAAACTGGATTCAAGTTCATCTGAAGCCGGTGTCGTGGCAACATGTCCTCATATTTCAAAAGTGGATGATTGTGACCCAGACTTTTCTGAATGTGTCATCACCATAAGCCATATTAAATCATCAATGTCTAATCAGCAACTTGTAAAAAAATGCTTTTTTATTTTTTATTTTTACAGACATTTTCAAACAATGATCAATAACAAAATAATGTAAAAATACAATGTTAAATCTGCTCCTCCGACTGGTCTGTTTCTATATCGTGATGCTGTTCTCGATGCGACTCGGCAACAGGAACAGGTACTGCAGCTCCAGTCCTTCATTCTCACTCAGGATGTGGTTCTCGATCTCCTTCAGCTCTGTTTTGAATCCATCGATCAGCTCCAAGGCCCGCTCCTCAGTGAAGTGCTGCTCCGTGTATTGGCCCAAAGGAATCTAGGCAGAAGAAAAACAAAACAACAACCTTCACTGTAGGTCCTGCCCGCTTATTACCGAGTCTAATCTGTTACCAAACAAACTGGAGGTGGACTCACAGCGTCTGGTTGTGCTCGTCCCAGATGCCATGTGATCGCCATCTGCACGCAGGACTGGCTGACGTCAGGGAGCGTGGCCATGATCATCTCCATGGTAACAGCATCCTTGTCTGTTGGCGGGGGTTGCCTCATGGTGCAGGGGGTGTTGGGGACCCAGGCACACCAGTCAAACTAAAAACAAAATAGAGTAGTCATGTTTGCTTCCTGACCTCAGATCAGTCTTGTTCAGCTACAGTGTCCTTTTTTTTTGGGTACCTGTCCATTGTTGGTGGCGGCGTGCTGGGCTGTACTGACGAAGATGGCCACTGACAGCAGGGTGTACAGTTCCTCCCTGGTGCTGAGTTTATTGGACAGACCTGGAATAAACTATTGTCAGCTGGAAGATACACAAATTCTACATGCAATATATCATCCCGATATCTCACTGTCGCTGATCTGTGACAAGTAGTAAAGACGAAGGTGCTAATGATTCACCGAAGTTGGGGAGATCTGTGAAGCCCTCCTCTGATATGTCTCTGATCCAGGCCTGGAGCTCCTGGTCCTCCCGCACATGGTGGTCTGACTGGTAGAAGAGGTCCACCATACCTGTGATGTAACTGAGGACAGAGGTAGATTCAGTTAGTAACCCTGTACAGATAAGAGGTACGGCCAACGGTTGGATCGATCTGCTGCTTCTATCAGTTTCCTATGTCTTAGCAGAAGAACAGGTGTGTTGGTATAAGTACCAACCTGTGTATGGCATCCCAGATCATCAGACAGTGTTCTCTGTAGAAATACTTCGGGAGTTGGGACACCCCCCTGTCAACAAAGTCTTTGTCTGGTTGGAGGGATCGGTAGGTCAGGACCTTGTACTCCCTCTGAGCCAGAATCAACAGGCCATCACCACCTGTGGACACAACCTACACACAAACATCATCATCATCATCATCATCACCACAGTGACCACAAATCAATGACTGACCGGTAAGTATTGTTTGTCAATCCCACATCACATTGGTTCTAATATCCATATCGCTTGTTCTGGTTCGGCGACCCACCCGTTTGAAGATGCCATCAGGAGAAATGAGCTGAGTGCGCCCCCTGCAGTTGATCTCCAGAGTGTAGCGTAGATGAGGAGCCAGGAGCTACAGCAGGAAGACAGAAAACAGTGAGACTCCTTTTCTCACTGCAGCTCTATAACAGTAGAGCTGCAATACAGTAAAAGTCCTCAATTATAACCGCGTTACTTCTGCAACCGCAAGTTGATACCAATGGTGTGATTGATTACCTTATATATAGGATGTACTGCAGGCAGCTGTCTGAGGGTGGCTACACAGATCACCTCTATCACCAGGTGAGTCCGGAGCAGGTGAGACAGCAGCTGGAACACCTGGAACTCAGAGTGACGCACCCACATCTTTGCCAACAGCCAGGCCAAAGGTGGGTCACTGGGCAGGAATATGGGTGAGTCCAGACCTGGGATCTGGTCCAGCTGAGGATGAGGACAGAGGAAACTCTTACAGCAACTTCTCAGATCGTCTAAGGTCAGAGATTAGTCCACCGCAATTGTATCTACCTGGATGGCAACAGGTATGAGTCCTTTGTCTGGGTGTAGGTACAGCAGACAGAGTGGAGCAGCGATGTACTGAAGTTTCCCCTTGATTGTGTTGGAGGGGATCCCATCCATGATGGCATAGTCTAACAGGTAGATGTTCCCGGCCTGGACAGAAGAGAAGCAAACACATTGAGGAACATGAGTTCAATCTTGCAGTAAACCTTTTGTATGAACGGATGTAGTTCATTCCCAATCCCTCCACCTTGAGCTCTTTGTCCAGGTTGGTCCTTGGAGCCATGGAGCTCTGCACCATGTCCGGCGTGATGGGGAAGTTCTCCGGCAGCTTCCTGCACCTCTCGATCATCCTGGGGTTGGAGCCGTTCAAACACTGGTAGCCAAAGAACCAGTCCTCCTTCCAGTGGTCCATACAGTACTCTGAATCAAACACACAGACTGAGTGAGAGCTCCGGTAGTTTCCAACAGAGCGGTAATGGACGACCACTGTCTGAATCACACAGGGTAATCAAACTCATTGAGCCTACCGGACAACTCTCAACTCTCTCGCTTTGTGTCTCGTCTTTGTCCAGCTGTTTTGTGTTAAATGTTGTGTGTATAGTGTGTATCTACCCACCCACCTGCTATGGGGCTTTTCAGCTTCCAGAAAATCCTTTTGAAATCCTCCAGGTCGTTCCAGGACTTTCCGAACGTGATGGCCAACTTCTTCAGAGACAGCTCCAGCAAACTGGTGGGAAGACACGGTGTGGTACAGGGTTGGACACAGGTCTGATTATTTGTGTGTGTGTGTGTATTTGTGCCACCTACGCATATTGTAAGGAGTGTTCAAAGTCACTTCTCTTCTCGTTTTCAAAGCGGACATCTTGAGGTAAATCTGCTTCTGTTTTAGCATCGATACATCTGGGGATCCCTGGAGCCCACGTTACCCATCTGAACAAAGGGACACAACAAAGGACAATGGAAATATTAACATCTGTTTGTTGTTGTCATTGTGTTGTTGTTGTTGTGTTGTGTGTCATTGTGTAGTTGTTGAACCTGTAAGTCCTCTGTCTTTCCTGCAGCTCTGTCTTCCTGTGCTCCAGCAGCCGAGGCGAGGACTCGTCCCTCAGTGTCTTAGCTGAGGAGACAGACAGTGGACTCTTACAACAGGTGTCTTTAACTCGTGGGCACCAATGACAACATGTGAACAGGTGAGTCTCTTCATACCTGCCCCAGCTCTGATCTCCAATTTGATGTCTCCTATGAGCCAACGGTAACAGGGAAAAGTGACTTTGTCTCCACCTGGAGTCTCCACTGTGATGTAGCGACAGAACCAGTTGTCCTCAACCCAGTACCTCTGTTTCTCCAGTCTGACCAGGAGCAGGGAGCCCAGGGGGGTCGGGCTGCTCACCTTGTACTCGTCCACCTGGGGGAGAGGGATTAGGACAGAGCTGCATTCAATGACGTCGCCGCTACCGGCGGTGCCGTCGTCGTTGCCAGTAACGGTACCGGTGCCTTTGCCAGTACCGGTACCAACGGTGCGTAGCCGGAGCCGGTACCGGTGGTGCCGTCACCGGCGGTGCCGTCGTCTTTGTCGGTACCGGTACCGGTACCAGCAGGGCCTTCGCCATGGTAACGGCAGTGCCGTCCCCGGTACCGGTGCCGTCGTCCTTGTCGGTACCGGTACCGGTACCAGCAGGGCCTTCGCCATGGTACCGGCAGTGCCGTCACCGGTACCGGTGCCGTCGTCCTTGTCGGTACCGGTACCGGCTCGGGCTGCTCACTTTGTACCGGTACCAGCAGGCACCGGTACCGGTGTCGGTACCGGTACCGGAACACGTACCGGTACCGGCAACGACGGTACCGGTATCAGTGCCGGTACCGGTACGTGTTCCGGTACGTGTTCCGGTATCAGCAGTGCCGTCGCCAGTACCGGTGCCGAGCAAAAAGCAGAACTCCGTTTGTTTTTTTTTATCACTTAAATGAGAGAAACATTATTTTAAGGTGGACAGACTAGATACTTTAAGGTAATCCGTCTCAGACACTAGAAGTGAGACACGAGGAAACAGAAAGGTGGAGCTGAGTCTTACTGCTCCTCGGCAGAAGTCCAGTCCAGGGTTGTCCAGCAGGGTGCGCTCACTCTCCCCTCCCTCCCCCACCAGGGTCACATACACATAGTTGTTGGTGCCTGAGTACTCTGATGTACCCGTGGCCACTGTCACAGTGTAGACCTCCATGTGAGGACCTAGACAGACACACAGACACAGCATGTTGAGTATAACAGCATCTATCTGTTCACATTAAATGGACTTTTCAACATATAAACATATTAAACAAGAACAACCCAACTGAGAACAACACATGTACACCTCAGATCTACAGCTGTGGTTCATGACCTGAACAAGGACACATGTATCATCGTCTCAGTTGTCTTTACTTGGACGGTGGTGGTCATCAGCAGTGAAATCTCTTTCAAAATGCTGAGGTTATGTCATCACACGTCACACAACGTTACACAGCGTTACACCTGACAAATGGCACGTACCACAAAAAGACTCACACTGACACAAGGACTGATTGAAGGCCCAAACTTGCTTTTAAAACGGATGCTGACAAACAGACAGGAAAATAAAAATGTGGTATATCAGTCTGATCATGACACCACCACCGCCCCGGAGCTTCCCCTCACTGTTTATCACACAGGTCGCTCACTGATTAAACACCTTGTTGTTGTCCTGTGTTCTGTGTGATAAACATCTCGTGTCACATTTCATTTCCTGGTAAATATTTAAATACTATCTCATGAGTAATCAAATGTGTGGTTCACACTCTGATGAAGAACAGAGTCTCCTCCTCCTCCTCCTCCTCCTCCCTGTGGACGTGACTCTGACTGAGACCAAAACACACGACCTGTGACTTATGATATTTAAACTATTTGTTTATTTATCTGTTTATCTATTGACCTTTTCTTAAACCATGTCCTGTGTGTAGACAAGCTGCTGTTCTCAGGTGTCTCTGAAAAAACAAACACTTATTTTAAATGTGAAATTTTTGACTGTCAACCGTTCCACATTTTAATAAGTAAAAAAAACAACAAGCTCATGATGCGATTTTGACCTTCCTGTCCTACCTTAATGAGCGTATATATCATATATGAGACGATACGACATGATACAATATGATACGATACAGTACGATACAATACAACACAGTATGATACAATACAGTACGATACGATATGATATGATTCAGTACGATACGATAAAGTACGATACGATATGATTCAGTACGATACGATTCAGTACGATACGATACGATATAGTACGATACGATACGATACGATACAGTACGATATGATACAATACGATACGATACAGTACGATATGATACGATACGATACGATACGATACGATACAGTACGATACGATACGATATGATACGATACAATATTTAAATGATAATAATGATAAAGAAAACAGAGGATAAAATATGTAAACGAAAATTAAGTTCGAACCCTAAACAAATTCCTTTACTACCTTCAGAAACCCAACGAAGCCCTAGTAACCACGCCAACAGAGTGTGTACAGAGTGAGTACAGGGAGTGTGAAAGGGAAGTGGGTGGAGGAAGTGGTGCAGAGTAACAACAGACTGAGATGGTCTTCAATCATTAACTGTCACAGCTCTGGTAATTATTCCCTAATGCATTCCTCATATTGTTCAAACACATGTTACACACATATACACACACACATGTTACACACATATACACACACACTGAGCAGTCATGTGGTCATGCATCATATATTCACAGTGTTTATATCTCATGTCAACATCCTGTGGATTTATGGACATTCATCATACAATTTCTGTCTTTCATATGTTCAATAATTGTTATAAATAATATGTTGTTGTTGTTGCTGTTAGGATTAATGAAACACACGACCAGTGACAACAATATAAGCCTTCATACATAAACCTGTATGTTTAGATGAACCTGTTTCCATTTCTAGTCAGTTAAAATATATTCTGTTCAGACATGTTTTTTGTTTTTTATATGCACATATATATATGTGAAAGTTCACTGACTGGTTTTCATGTATTTTGCATAATGATGTCATTATTTACCCGTTACCTGTTACCTGCTACCCTCACACACACACACACACACACACACAGACACAATATGGTCCAGGTTCACACACACACACACACACACTGATTTCAGCTCTCAGTGTCTTCAGTTATATAAAACATGAAACCTTATGTAATGTTTATTTAACAGCGGTGGAAGCAGCCAAGACGAGACACCTCAGAGCTCCGAGCTGCTCCCAGGTCAGATCCCACTGAGCCTCACAGACACAGCCACTGTGGGACTAATATTTACAACAGCTGCCGACAATGACGACATAAATCACTTTTACAGAGTCGTCTGAGAGCAGGAAACGTTTCATCATGAGGTAAAAAGACGTTTGTTTTAACTTTTTACACTCTTACACAGCTCAGCTGAGCCACAAACACTGACCGTGCTGAGAGCTGAGGACCAGCTTCTCCTCCTCCTCTGGTTCTGGTCCTGGTCCTGGTCCTGGTCCTGGTCCTGGTTCTCTAAAGCCCTCCTCCTCCTCTTCCTTTATCTCCCTGTTTCTTCTCCGTGTCTGTCCACACACGTTTCTGCTGCTGCACATCTAGTTTCTCCACTTCTACTTGACTGCCTCCCTCCCTCTCCCTCCTTCCCCCTCCCTCCCTCTCTCTCTCTCTCTCTCTCTCTCTCTCTGCCCTCAATTACTCCTTTGTACTGTGGCTTCACCTCGTTTTAGCTCAGCCCCTGAGTTACAAAAAAAAAAAGGGAAGTTGGGTCAACATGTGAACTCCAACAGCTTCAGATAAGAGTCGTGTTACAGAGCAGCGGAGGTGAAAACTCATACAGATAATAAAATAGTGGCAGGATGTGAAGTTGAGAAACAACATCAAAAGAGACTGATGGAGAGGAAAAAGAAATAAAGAGAGAGAGAGAGAGAGAATAGGGAACTTCAACTGTAAAAAAAAAAACAGAAAAGAAGAAGAGGTCAGCAGAAACATGAGAATGTCCTCAAGAGAAAACCTGAGAGAAAAATGAGAGACGTCATTGATCCTTTTGACCAAATCTTTGATCACTAATTCAGTTAAATTAGTTAAATGAAACAGTTTAAACTCTGTATTTGTCTTTGTGACGTGGGACTGGACGTCAAACTGCACTGCAATCAATCATGAAACGCCAAAACAGTGACAATGTAAATGATCAATGTGATGAGTTTGATGTTCGTTCTGAAGTATAAGTGACTGAACAACAGTTTGTCAAAATGCAGTTTAGTCACAGTAAATCCACCACAGGACAGAAAACATGAGTCCGATTGTAAACAGCAGGTTTTTCCACAAAGGTATTGATCATTTATTCATTGATTACATTGCCGTCTGCATGTTTAACTGCTCATCGGGTCGGTTTTCTGTGGTCTGACTTTCTTCATCAGCCTCTCGGGGCTTCTGTAGTGTTCACTTCAACAAACTATGTAAACACAGGATGTTTACGTGAAAACACTGAGGAGGTGAAGCGCAGGGTCTGAGGAGGGTGATGAAGGTCACAGTCCGCTGAGGAAACACACGTGGGCCATATAGACTGTTATGATGTCACAGTGATGTCATCAGAGCTACCTCGACCTGGTCGTGGAAACTACAGATTTATAACAGGAACCCAGTGGACCTCAAGGTGGATTATGGGAAATGCTCGCTCTCATATAGTGTTGTGCTGTTTTATATAATGTATATGACAATAGACGATGGTGTAAACGGACAGTGGTGGTGAGGCAGAAAACCCGGGGCAGGATCCACTGGATCTGGACAGATGTTTTCCGTTGAATCCACAGATCCTGGAGTGGACGGACTGAGGCCGGTCGGAGCCACTGAGGTAATGGACTAATGTGATCCAGATGTTGTTCCATATTCACCACTCCCTGTCACAGATGTTCACAGAGCTGCTGTCATTGTTTCCAGATGTGAACATCTGGATTTCGTTCTGAACTCGAGTGAACCAGTTTGACTAGAACAGGAGCTGCATTCACTTACCAATGTGTCCGAGAGGTCAGGAGGGGGTCAGATCGGTCCAGGTCCACAAAGACCCACCTTCAGGGACCGGAGGAATCCTGGTCCACCTAGAGGACAAGAACCTGAGGAGCCAGGAGAACTGGTTTAAAGTCAGATACTGGTCTTTGATGGCCAGTCTCAGCAAACTATGGACCTGGAGACACAGGAACTACAAGTTTAAGGCGGAGCTTAAAGGTGGGCGTGGTCTAACTTATGAACGGCAACTGTTCCTGTTCCCATCACAGGATGTTTTCTCTCTGTCAATCAGTTTGGATCAAGTTTTTTATATAAACTATTGATGACACAACTTCTTTAGGTAAATTCAGGTGTGAACACACATTTCACATCTGGTCTGGCCTGGTCTGGTTCACACTGACTTCCTCAGCGTGAGATGATGCAGATGGAGGTTTCAGCGATTCAGCCAATCAAATACACGTATTAATCACTCTCGATTAAACTACTTCTTAAGAAGCTCTTGACTCAGATGCATCAGTCACAGAAACGCCCGACCTCCATCAGCTCTGAAGTCCCTGAAAAAAAAAAAAGTGGTTGCTAAAACATGTGTCATGTGATTATTTTGATGAACGAATCATCAGTTAAAGCTCCAGTTAAGATCATTAATCATCTCCTTATGACCTCAGACTCTTCTTCTGGGTCTTAGTGTTCGTGTCCTTCGTCCTCCGACTCGTCCCCATTGGTCCAAACACAGTTTCATATGAACCCAAAATATTGAACCATGTCAGACTGTCTTAAAAACAACAACATATACCTATTTATTTGCATATAAAACCAACCAATCAATCACTCAATCAATCAAGATGTCACTGAAGCGCTTTAAAAAATCGTAGTCGTAGTGTCGATGAACAACGAAGTCATGAAAACTGTGATTTTTCTCTTTTACTTTTTTTTTTTTTTTATATAACAAAGAATATGAGAGTCATGAAACAGTCATGAAGAGCAGAGAAGGT
>OMNW01007591.1:1736-28336 GCA_900303245.1 Selene dorsalis
CTGGTGGACAGAGAAAGACAGGGAATTATGTTTGAAAAGTGCTATCATATTGAATTCTTTCTTTTATGCAAATGAAACAAACATACTTGTAATCTGCAGGTGGGCGCATTGAACCATTCATTTGTTCTGCAGTGTGGTCCGTGGCATAGGTTACTCTCTTGTAGTTTACGTCAATGCTATGGTATTCATGCTCCACAGGTGGTGAGGGGTGTGCGTTCCCGGGGACGTAATCATGAGACTTGGCATAGTTACAAGCAGCGTGGGCAGGCAGTGGAGGGACGGGGTAGTCTGGGAGGTCAGGTCTGGGTAAAGAATGAAGGACAGAAAGCTTCTCATGCAGATGGCGGATTTGTTGTTGCAAAATCAAAACTTAAGCTTCAACACAACATCTCTAGCTGTTTGAGTTATTAGGTGCTATTAATAAAAAATGGGCTCTAAAGTCCAGGTCACAGTATCTCTCAAAATCTTTCTCTTTAATTTTCAGTAACATATTTAAAAGTAAGAAGTGACAGAAAATGTATGGACATAGAATTACAGGAGGCTTTAAATGATTAAATTTACAGGACATTCATTAATATCTAGTTTTTGTTGTATTTAGAGTATTGTCCACTTTTCACATAAACACACTGGTGTTATGCATGATTTTCTTAAGAAAAGTACTAACCTCCCATCTGGGGAGAGGGAGCCCTCAGAGGATGCCCCTCGTCGGAGAGTCTGTGGATGGTGGTGGTCTGGACGAAGCTCTTTATCAAACGCCATCATGTTCCACTCTTGTCTGCGGTTTCGAGCCTTTCTCACCTTTTTCACCTCTCGCTGAAGTGTGCTGCTTTCCACACTTCGCTTCTGCTCCTGGGGAAGGTGGATGGAGAAAATGTAATTGTAAATCTTTTGCTAAATGAATGCATAAAGGTGGCAGAGTGTTAGCACTCACCCTTTGCCTCCTTCTTTCTTTCCTCTTGTCCTCCGTGTCCTGAAGCATCTTCTCCTTCCACAAGTCAAAAAAGTATGATGGGTCAGAGTAGAATGTCATCGCATCAGTAGAGTCCTCTCTGTGGGTTAAAAAGCAAAACAATTTTATGAAATTAACTGAACGTGAATCCTGATCACTTTTTACAACACATGTAGTACTACCTGTAGGCAGTGAGGGTGCTGAGGGGAGGAGGCTTGTCACTGCTGGTGTGCATGTCAGCCACAGAGCTGGGCATGCTCCCTTTGGACAAAACCTGCTGATTCTGAACTGTAGAGCTTTTGAATGCCTTCCTCATGTTTATGTCCTGAAGAGAGACTATGAAACAGCAGAGGTGTTACGTTCAATATAAAGCATGGGTGAATGAGGGACAGAGCCGAAAATAAGATATTAAATCAAGACGCAGATGATTTCCAGTGAACTGACCCTCCTCCACGCTGGAGTCCAGCTGGGTGACCTTGATGGCCAAGCGGTCGATACGGTCCTGGAGAGAGTTCGCGCGCACATAAAAGGTGTTGGCTTCATTGAAAAGCTCCCCAAACACATTTTCTGCATGTTTACCTGCAAACAGAGCAAACATGAAAAGGAAAAAAAGGCATGAAGAAAAGGAGATGTCAGTGAATACAAGTGTATTAAAAAAATGAGGGGAAAACACAAAGTCTGTGTTTTATCTGATTCCAGCGTCTAATCCAGGTAGTACAGTTAGCAGTTAGTCATCAGTATGGCAGTAAATATACATTATAGGCTGCAAGTTAATAAATCCTGCAGCCTCTCAAGATCAAGAAATGTCATTTGGCTGTTTCTCGAAATGCTGGATATTATGACCTCACCTTTTTGTGCCTTAAGTGATCGTCAGGTCAGACTCAGATTAAACTCTTATGTGTCCAGTACACATACATTGTGATAGTTGAATTATATTTCAGTTTCCAGATGAGATTATTAAACTGGTTGGTTAGGGGGTGACCATGGAAGAGCTGAGGTTTGAAAACCAAACAGGGATACAAAAGACAAGCATGAATAATCCTGTCTGTAACGATCGTAAGGTCATTTAATTTAAAGCTATATAGCCAAATATTAGGTTAAATATTCAACTATGTTATAACATGAGAATTCTTGATGCATATCTTTATGCATATCTGAATCCATTATATTATATTATACACTAGCATTAAATGTTTGGTTCCTGCACGTAACTACATGAATGACCCACGTCAAATGGCTCAGATCCACTTAATGTGGAAGCTCTCATTAGGCTGCCTGTGTTTGTGTCTCCGCCCACTCACTCTCCGTCTTATCTGCCTGTGATACAAAGCTTCACGGTAAGCTCTAAGCTCCTGTAACTTCACTAAATCCATACGCACACACACATGTATGCACACGCACTAATCAGAGTACCCGTGGGCCAGATGTCCAGGAGTAAATTTGCTTCCAAAAATAGTCTCGCCCACTACATTTTTCTCTCTGCCTCTCGTATTTCAGTGTAACAACTGTAGTACCTACACAACAAAAACGCTTATACAGACATCAGCACATTAAATCAACACTTTAAACCTCTCTGGTGGTTCTGTGCTAATTGGATGGCTAGAGTGTCCAGTAGATTGATGTTAATGTTAATACAGACTACAGTGATAGATAATGATGTACACTAACACATAGGCATACACTGTCACTTAGGTTGTAATTGCATTGTTTTTAATGTGCTCCATGAGCTGTTAAAAGCCGACCAGTGACATGACACTTGGTTATTTGGTTGTTGTTTCCTGATAATCATCTTTCCAGGGATTAAGAAAATGTAAGCACTCCTAATGCAAAGTACATGTAAATCAACTGCTGTGATTATTTCATAACTTATGATTGGTTTTCATCTTGTGCTCGAGCAAAAGAGGCTGAAGTATGAGTTCACATGAAGCTGTATTGTCATAAGCTTCTCAACACGCGAGGATACTAACATATCCTGAATATAAACAACTATGATCTTACTCAGGCTGCTGAGCTGGCGGATGATGGCTGACAGTGTGTTGTTGGTTACACACTCCAGCTCGTTGCCAACCCCGTCGGGCACCGTGCCGTGGCACAGGTGACGAGGCTCAATGTTTCTCTTGACCAGAGGCATGACCCCTTCTCACGTCTCAACCACGGTACCTGCTGGGAGACAGAGGACAGTGCTCACAGCTCATTGGATAATATAAATGGCATCATACAACTACCAACACATGCATCCATATTCATAAGACAACATCAGTGATAATGAAACAGGGCCTCTAATTGCATAGGTTACACTAACCTGTACATCAAATGTATTCCAGGTTTTTAATATACTTTAATAATAATTTCAATTTTATAATACATATAGGTATATACCCCCCTTTTAACTGCATAGTGCATACTTTTTTTGCTGTACTGACACTGATAATCAATCAAGCATCAGCCTCATACACTTCATAAGAGTTCCACACGGCCAACACCAGAATATTTACCACAGGTGAATTTCAACATGATCGATGACTAAAATTCCACACCATTCCACCATTCACTATTTTTAATCTTTGATGATGATCTGTGGCTGATCAGTTGAGACCTAGGTAGTGCTTAGGTTAGTGTAAGGAAATGTATTTATTTTTAACGCACCTGATCACTGGATTAGTCAGTTTTGTCCCGAGTTTAAAAAGTTTAAAAAGTGTGTAATTGACAGGATCAAAATCAAAATGAGACCTTTTGTGATTGCTGTGTTGTATATTGGAAATATTTGCTGGTGAATGTCACACTTTATCACCACCTGTCAAAGTGGTACACCTATTATGTCATTGTCCATTTTTTAACAACAGCTGGTTAATTCAGAGAATGTATCGTGATAAAAGAGGTCAGTTTTAAGTGAATTTGTGTGTCACTTTACACGCCTTTTATCAAATGGACTTGAAGCAATGGATTGAAAGAGAAAGAGAGTAATTATAAGTGGTGAATGAGCCAGCACACTGGTAACAATAAGAAGATCAACACACTCTAACTACCATCATTTTCAGATCCTCTTCAGAGAGTCAGAGAGAAACTCTGGGTTTGCAGCAGGAACAGGATCAAAATAAAGATTAAATTATAACATTTTAAACAAATACAACTACATTAATAATCAATGAATCTGTTTCTCAAGTAAAAAATAGTGAATATTGTGCTCAGTCTTTGGTTCTTGCTCTTGCTCTTTGTTGCATGTTATTGTGAAATGTCTTTGGGTTTGGACTGTTGGTTGGACAAAACAGAAGATGTAACAACTAGACTAAACAGCTACGTTAATTTTAGCATCACTCACCTGAATTGTGTGACTCAGGCTTATAAATCGACAGAATATAGGAGCTTTAAATCTAATCTTTTTAAAAACTTGTTGACATAATAAAACTTATAACAAGAGACTGTGTCACTTAAGCAAGACAGTGATGCACAAGTTCTGTCTTCGCTCTTCTGACAGGTAACTACTTCAATAGTAAAACAGTACCAAGACATGAGCTGCATAACAATATAACAGCTGTACCAGCAGATGCTTAAAAACACAATTGCATATCTGTCCTACCATGGAGTTGCCGTTGGTTCTGCTCGTTCCTCGGTTCCAGCGTATACCTTTTGTTTTTTTACGTCAGCACGCCAGGAAGGAGCAGAGACACTCGAGTCCAAGCTGTCTCATCCAAATCAGACAAACTCTCTGGTGGCCTGCTGCAGTCCTGTGCTGGGCAGTGACCGTAGTCATCTCTGCAGGACAGAATTCACTCTGAAAACAAATCTCTTTGGTCTCAAATCACAGCTTGAGCCAGGAGGGGATTTGGTCAGCAGATTTACTCCCGTCGTCCAATCACAGTCGTCAAGCCAGCCATTTGACATCCAGTGTTTTATTTCAGGATGTGTCGGTGCGGTTTGCATGGACTGAAAGTCATTAGCTTCCTTCTATGAACTTGATATTAATATAGCAATTTATAATCATTTATAGTAACAACAAATCGAATCAAGGAAGCAATGAATGAATACTTTGATTGTCAATTAATGTGATGATTAGAGGCTGTTTATTTGAAAAGTCATTGAGTGAATAAACAGTGGACATGCCTACCACACAGCCTAATGTGAAATCTGAGGGGTCTGAAAAATAGTCAATATTTAATTCAATAAACAATAAAGAACAACTAATTTACTATTGACAGAAGCTTATAATTATATTAATAAAATTAAATCAATTTCCTCTGGACTCTGGTCCAAAAGGTCCACCTTGTTCTCAGGCATTTTAGTGTCTCCCCTTTAGTCTCATTATTAATCCTCTGAAGTGTGTGTGTTAATTTAACCCTCTTTAACTTAAGTCAGTTCCCCCCCAATTCTTTTTTTGACACTGCATAAACAACAGCATGTCTGTTCCAGTCAGTCCATTACCATGTCACTGGGGACGACCTGGATTACACACACACACACACACACACACACACACACACACTGCTCTTTTCCCACAGATGGCATCATCTGGATTGTGGGTGGGAGTAGTGTAACCCAGATATGGGGCTTAAATCTTTATTAAGTAGCACACCACAACCCAATCATGTTTAAAAGGCAAGTTAACTCATTTTTTCGTGGGTTCCAAGTGTGAATATTATGCAAGAAAACAACCTTGAAGAAGAAAAGAGAAAAAAAAGATACAAACAGGGAGGACAAAATGTAAATCTTAAAATCCTCAGAATCCAGAGTACTGAAATCAAAAAGCCAAAGACAGTAAATGGGTTTTGCCTGGGTGAAACAAACAAGACATACTGGGAAGGCTGTATATGTCATCCATTAATGCAGGTGTAGGTTGGCGGGCCTACAGTAAATTAAGTAAAAGAAGAGACAGCAGAGTAGCCTCACATGCTGGATTACACTGTGACCTCAAAGCTTTATTGACTGAAGCAGGCAAATGGCTAACATGACAGAAGACAAGTAACGCTACAATTGCTGATACAACATTGATTCACACTGTCAAAAATTACAATTATTTGGATGTAGAAAAAATGCTACTAAAATGTAATGCACAAGTTTTGATAGACCTGACTGACCAGAAAACAGCGGCACATGAAGGAAAATACCTCCAAAAATGCTCGTATTGCAGCTTCAGGATAAGCAGCCACTTCACAATACCAGATAATATTTCCTTAAATCCAAACAGCCACACTCATGTAAATAACGATACAAGGCATGTCAGATTTTCTGTCAGATTATTTAGGAATTAAATCCGCTAAATTTCATCCTGAGGAAGCTGATGTTCATCCCCACCTCATTTTTAAATTATCATCCAATATTGTTGCGCTCGGGCCTTTTGATGGGTAATTTAAAAGCAGTTTTCTCTTCATGTCTTCAGGTGCATGTGTACTTGAGGGCATGGGTTTGTTGCAGGAGAGCCAAGCATTTCAATGAGGGTTCTTCCACATTTTAGACAGTGCCATAATCTGTTGGCCAGCTCAGAAGTATTAACCCCAATACAGCACTTACCCTCCCCATTATCGCCATCATTAACCCTGCTGGTTTCCCACAGTGTAACCAAACAGCAGCCAAACACTCACACCCATCATCCATTACACGCCGACCACCAGCCTGCCGCTCTTCCTGATATTTTTCCTCCCATTATGGCTTTCTGCTCTCTCTCTGTTCACTGCCAATACCTTGCCAGTTATTACCCACTGAGAGGGAGTGCAACCCACCCACCCACACACATGCACACAAGCTGTTATGTGAAAAGTGTGTAATTTGAATTAATTAATGATTAAATATTCACTTGTCCACACAGTTCGCGGTCCCTGTGACTTTCAAGTAGATGCGCCCAGTGCTCCTGAAGTGCTGAAGGACATTTGATGGTGATAAATGTTAAGCCACAGGTCCCACAGGTTAGGAAGTGTGTTGAAAACTCAAAATCAAGTCTCCATAATAGTGCACCAGCATTTTTATACCTTTGTGCTGGTGACAACCAGAGCTGGGGGGCATTTTATTTACATTTTCTTATTTGTGTTTTTGGTACTACAGAGACACCAACAGCCAGCAGATCATAATCTCCAGCTTTAATGGTCGTTTGGTACAAGAAAAATCATTCTAACTATTAGTAGAAGTAAATTAGTGAAACTAAACACAAAAATGCCCACTCAGGTGAATGTCTTCTGAAATACTAATTCTCCAAAGTAAATGCCCCAATAAAATTAATTAAAAAGGAAAGTTAAGGCAAAAATGACATACTTGTGGATCTGTAAGCTGACCCTCAAGTATGCCAGTGTTCTCAACAAGTTTAAGAAATGAAATAAATCAGATTTTTGTTGTCCATACATACAGTTGTCCTCTGATGCCTTTCACTTTTCACTTGGTGCCATCTGTTGGTTCATGGTGGTAGCACAAGTGAGAAATCAGTGAGTTAAATTATCTCTTCTTTTACATGATTTTAAGCTTCTATAAATATATCACAAGAGATTTTTAATCAGTCTTGAACCGCAGACCAGCAGTATTCATTTTCTTCGTAGTGTGTATTAAATTTCAACATGTGCTGCTTTCTCTGGGAGTATGATGTCTGTATTTTACTGAATTATTAAAAAAAAAGGTTGTGAATCTTGCAAAAAGAGGAAAATGTCTAAATTAACATTTTATTCATTGCACAGGTCCATCTGCTGATCAGCCCAGGTGGTGATGAAGAGGAAGTTGAGGTGCAGCACCTGTTGAATCTGACTCTTCTCGTGAGCTGAGGCAACCACCAGGTAACAGATCTTTTTTTTTAAAACATTATTTATATATTATATTGATATTTTATGATTATCCATTGATGGTTTGTTTGGTTCATTGTTTCTAAGTGAATTATATCAATGTGAAAAACAGTTTTAGTTTGTATCTAATTTTCAAATGATTTTATACAGTAATAGGGACGTTTCTTTTAACAAACCCTTAAAATTCACCTCACGTCATCATTATAAAGCTATCATCAAGTGATTATCCAACTGTTTTCGTCTCCTCTTGTTTACAATGGGCCTTAACAAAACACCAAACCTTAAATTTTCCCATACCAAAGCGCAGCTCATCACACGACAGTGGGAAAAATAATCAGCCAGAGCTTAATGCTGTATCAAAAGCCTCACAGTTCCTGAGCAGCCGCCTTTAGAGGGGGTGACTCTTCGAATGCCTTGGCTTGTTTGTCTCATGGTTTAAGTGGTGCACATAGCCATGGAAAGATCATTAAATCACTGTTTTACCACTTGGCTTAATCCCCTCAACAAAGGGGGAAGATACAAAAAAGAGAAAATAGAAAAAAAATGGTGGGCGAGATTAAGTGGAAACTTGATGGATCCAAACTGACGGCTCTGTTTCCCAGCGTTGCCAAGGGGAGTTAAGAATCTTGATTCCACATCTCCCAGGCTGGAGAGTGGCTGCTGATCGGACATTCCCCGTTATCCCTGCAGTGGCCAGCCGCGCTTGTAGTGTCCGCTGCTGTGGCCATCTGCCGGATTACCCAGCAGGATATATTTTTATAGAGAGCATCCTATTCATATCCTGCCTGCAAAGGTTTACATTAAGGTTGAACTCGGGTGCACTTACAATGGCAGATGAAGTAAGCTCTATCCTTGTTACAGCACCCCTCCCCATCTTCTCACTGTTTGGGAGACTGATAGCAGTGGGTTGAAAGGGGCTGCTTCACCGTGGCATGAAAGAGGATCTCATGCAATGCCACTGTCTGCTGCTGATTTTTTTCAGGCGCTGACAATAAAGTGGTGCCCAGCATGAAAAAAAACATTTGTATGTGCCAAGTGCAATTGTTTCTTCTAATAGGCATCAACAGACCAACTTCTCTGTGTTACCATACAGGTGAACTCATTCCTGGGAAAATGTTTTTTTCTTTCTCAGCCTTGTAGGCGCGATGGCGTCCCCCTTTTTCCTTGGCCTAACGGGATTAGTCGTGCCAGTGCTACCCCGGCTGTCACGGTACTGTCTACTTCCCATCTCTCTTCTGGGCCTCTAATGTGATTAACCCATTCCCTGTGGTCCAAATGGTTCTGGAGGGTGGGTAGAGGGGAGGGAAGGGGGAGGGTGAGGAGGGGGGCACCTCCTTGGCATGTTCCTCCCCATGCCTGACTCACCATCATTGGCACCTTTGTCAGGCAGGAAGGACCGAGGTCGAAAGGTCTGTTAGAGTGTGGAGACAAGTACAAGTGGCTGAAGAAAGAATCCACAGACGCTGAAACCTAGAAGTGAAATTTTAATGATATTATTTTTAAAAACGCAACATTAGATAAAGCTTTGTCCACCTGTGACGCATATCAATCCACGGTTTACACATGCGGAAGCCAGGTCTCACTTTATCAGCCTGACGTGCTCGATCTCTCCAGACGCCTCAGCCATTAATGAAAATCTGTTCAGGCTGATTTGTATTGTGGCTTTTGCTTTTCAAAGCATTCTGCACTGAATATTTACTGCTTGCTTAAGTGGAGACAATAATGATTGCCTACGCCCATCATCTTGTCAAATGTCAGTGTTGCGGGGCTTCGCCTGTTTAACACATGTCACGCTCATTTTCGACTCATCTGTCGCAAGTCCTCTTCAGGGCATCTGCTGCACGCAGAGGACCACATGCCCTTTGCCACCGCTCAGAGGGAGAAGCCTCAGAACCAAAGGGCTACATACAAAACCCAGAGCTGAAATCACCTTTACACTGGCAAACACTTGTCACTTCATATTTTTATCTGTGTGTGGTGATGTACAGCGTACAGTAGCCCCTCTGTATAACGGAGAAAATTAATTAACATGTGCATATATCCTGTTTATCGCTTAACAAACCAGACTCCTCTTGGTAAAGCTGCAGACTCGAGATGTGAAAGATGATTTGTGTGGAGAAAAACTCCACACAAGAAATAGAAAACATGAAAATAAATGATAAATAAACTATAATTGTGTAATTGATATTAAAAAAACAAAACAAATTTAGCTTGTGGGGAGTTTGTAGTAACAAACACAGTAATACTCAGTCAAAGAGTCACGTGTCTGTGTAGAACATAAAATATTAGCTTGGTGGAGTTAAACCTGCTTTAGTTTTAAAGATTACAAATAGATTTCCCTCATACCCTGTCATCTGAAACAACACAACACAACAGTCCCCATGCAACAGCATCTACTCCCATGCTGTGTTCAGCAGTGCTTCACGTGAGCGCACAGCCTCGGTCAGGCGACGGCACGGAGAATTAAGAGTCTTAATTAAGATTTTTCACAACTCTGCATGTGCTGTTCATATGCGAGACAACAGGCTTGAATAGGGTGGGGTGTGGTGGATCTGTAAACAGCTGCCTGCTCTGAAACAAAACCCAAAGTTAACACAAAGATCCACACGACGGAGGAATGTGTCTCACTTCAGTTAGACGTTCAAAGACAGCCCGTAATATAGGTCGCACACCTAAGGAGACTTAAGTATGTGCATTTATCGATATTTAGTGGGTATATTTGTGTTTTATATTTTGGTGAATGAGCAGAGAGAAGACAATTCGACATTGTGGTTGAAAGACAATACCGTGCATGAGGGGGTAGTGCCCCTTGTGTGGAGATTTGGTGGGTTTCCAATCCTGATATCCAGCTCCGCACCATGTAATGGAAGGTGACACTTATTGTATTAGCAGGGGCTAATGAGTGTCTAAAAGCCTGTGTGACTGTGTGCGCCGAGGAATCTCATCTTGTGTGCTGGGTGGCAGGAAGAAAGGACAATATCTCTGCAGAGTAGACGAGGCCATGAAGTGCAGCCTGAAAGAAGAAGAAGAAGAAGGAGGAGAAAAAAAAAAGGTCCATCATCACTGCAGGCCTCAGAGGGCACGTGAGGCCATGAAGAGTTTCAAACACTTCAATTCAAATAGAGATATAAAGAGAGGAAAACTAGCAAGCAACTTTATGTGGCTGATTTCTCCGGCCAGGTAAATCTGTAGCTGTATTCACACCATCCGATCAAAATGTTAACTTGAGGAATATAAAGCAGCCGCCGTCGTCTCCAGACAGAGTGTGAAATCATTTGTTTCCTGAGCCAGAATGTAATGTGGACCATTTACAAATATAATGCTTTCCCCCCTAGAAAGCAACGCCAAGAGGCATTTTGCAGCCAAAGACAATAGTAATCACAACACTCACAGTCACGTTTTACTTCACTAATTCTAATCGGTGCCAATAAAAGCAGCACCAAAGCAAATTGGACG
Source organism: Selene dorsalis (assembly GCA_900303245.1). Classification (NCBI taxonomy): domain Eukaryota; kingdom Metazoa; phylum Chordata; class Actinopteri; order Carangiformes; family Carangidae; genus Selene; species Selene dorsalis. The sequence goes on from OMNW01007591.1 coordinate 12,897, forward strand.
GATAATTAACTGCTATGCTAATGCGGCGTGTGTCTCTGTTCCTCTGATGTGTGACAACTATTAAACTAATTACATATTTGGTCGCCAATAATGTTCCCCAAATCATTCAGTGTCAGAGTGATGAAGTCACTGCAGAACTGATCAACATAGTGACACATGCACCTTCTCTCAAACAGTTCAGGGTGCAGTACTGCTGTCCAACCACAAGGTGGATACCTAACTAAATGAAATGAGCATCATTACCAAGTTGAAACATTTCCTTTTTTCAGACATTTCTTGGATTCTTGTAATAAATGTTGAGTTGAAATTTCTTTTCAGTAACTCACTGGTCAGTAGAGTCTGTAATAAAATGATTCTACTATAGTTTATTTTACACTTAAGATTTAGTCTCATATCAATTATCAAATTTGCAACTTTGTACAAGAATTTTCTTGACTCAGATGTTTTGATTTGTGAATAGAGTTTTTATTCTACTGAAAGGATAATGCAGAACAAATATATTTAAGAGTTAGACGCCAACTCTGAATTGTCAGTAAACTACTGTACATGCCGTCATGTACCTGTGACATTAAAAGCTCGTTCTCTCCTGGCTCTACCCACAGATATCCATCACCACACACTGTATACCACCTTGTGTCATTTCAGAAATCTGTAGCCTGAAAAAAGAAGCTTACAATGTGATGTTCGCTAACCCAGCACTCAGTGATCAGTTATTAAATGCACCATTTATCGTGAACTGTCTTTGAAGATACATTCAGTTTAACAAAGGACATCGACTTCTTTGTTTTTATTCTGATGCACCAATATCTTTCACTCCTACATCATCACAGTTTCTCATAAGATCAGTGAAGTGCCTTCACCTCCTCTGTAAGGCACAGTAAATGAGAGCGGCTGAATGTTTGGCGTTTTACGCATGACCATTAGAGTCATGAGATGTCATATTTGTAATCATCACAGGCCTAAACCTTGTCTTCCAGCCAGTGCTTCTAGTATGCAAGGTATGTGTGATGTCCTCTATTTTTGGCACATGAATCAGTTTTTGTTCTGAAATCTTAATGTAATTCTCGAACGCTGGAGCACTTGGGATCAGGTGACTGAGCTGAAGCTGTAATTGTGGCTCATTAACAGCAGCAGTGACTTGAAGTTTGTTTTTATACAAACAAGAATTTAAAATCCACCTATTGCCAAGTTCTCTTTTCTGAATGCCATGCTGAACAGCAAAAACTTTCTTCCTTATTCAGTTTTTATAAAACACCAAAATCTGATGTTAATTTTTGGACCACATCAAAAATGATTGTAATGAACTAAGCCAATTTGAAGCCCTGGGAGGTCACAGTCATGTGCTGCTTCACTGAAGCCTGCTTTTGAAAGTTATACTCTGAATACAGGAATTCTTGTCATTGTTCTGAATTTATGAATAGCCTAATTTGTTGCCAGATCACATATGTGCCATTTCCCGAATGCGGCCGATTTCAGGACGCTTTCACTGATGGGTGGCTGTGAAAAAATAATGTCGTCAAACCAGGAGGCTGTCAACTAAAGGCACATGGCCCACTGGAGATATAATGACATCAAGGAGCTGGAATGAAAGCGGGCTTTTTAAACAGGCCGGTGCAGGCTTACACTTGGTACACAGGTCAACTCCAGTGCGCTCATCTGAACGTAACTCAGGTTGACACAATTTGACCTCGGCCGACACCCCTCTCTGCCAGCCTTTGTTTTCCTGCTCTCTCCTGGGAATTGCATTTAATACTATCCTTACACATTCTATAAAATTTTCTAGTCTTCTAAGCTCTCATTTCTCAACATTTGCTTTTCTATTATTTCTCAGGACTCCTTGTCCTTTCAGAAATGGCCCTTTGTAGGCCTTTGCTGAGGCTGGGGGTCTGACAGAATTGTTTCTCTCAGTCTGGCCATCAAAGGAAAAGCCCCTTTTAGAGGCTTGAATGAAGAGGCTATTGTCATTATCTTAACTTAGATGTTTCAAAATAGTGACAATTTTGGAAACTGTATCTTATCGCTCAATTTAAATCGAATTGTAAAACACTCGGTTGCAATTTTTTTGTCATGTCTGTTGGACTCTGTATGTTGGTAACTTCCCCTGAGGCAGGTTCAGTGAGAAACTTCACTCACTGGTCTTTAGAAACGGTGATTCCAGAGATTTCACAGTCAAATGAACAGCAAAAGATTAATATGTTTAATGCTGATCAGCACAAAGAGAGTCTAATCTTCGCTTTCTTATGTGACTTTAACCTCAGTGTCAGGCAGCGGACTGGAGTGTTTTTAAACAACTGCTCTAAATAAAGCGTCATCACCTGCTCGTCACACAGGTGTCCTCTCACTGGGCTTCTTCTCACATATTTACTCCATCATTTGAATAAAAAAGCAGCGAATTGTTTGCAGAAGTTTGACCGGAGACCAGCATCAACATGCAGCCAGAAAATTCAACACAATGCACCAGTGCATTTCCAATCTGTTTATGTTGTCATGGCACACATGTTTGTTAGTTTTTTTTTTGTAAGACTTAAAGAAATATGTATTTATTTGCTCTGTATCAGTTCCAAAATGGTCTAGACTTGTTCAGTATTATTCTATGAGCTTTTATCCTCGTCAGCAAAGCAGCTTTATGTTAAAAACACTCACTGAATTATTTACAAAGCTAAGTATTTGAAGGCTGCCAAACACAACAGTCCAGCACCCCAGTGGCCCGCCAGTGCTTTCCACGTTGTCGGGCACAAAGTGCACATGATTGAAAACACATTTAAATTCTTTTTTCGGAGGAATCTGAACAAAAACACGTCCATCATTTAGAGGTAGCAGGTGGATGATTGTGCATGGTTGACCGATCAGAAATAAAAAGATGCCCGAAAGAGCATTCAAGATGGGAAAGACCGATGTTCCTCATTTCCTCATTAGCGTGGGGATTCTGCTTCCTTGTGCAGCATCCCGCATTGTTGCCACAAACCGACAAAAAAGTTGTGTTAGGCCACAAAAACCTTCTGTATCTTTTCAGAGGAAACGGTTCCTTTTCGGGGGCCAGTGCAGCCGTGTTTATTTTCTAACAGTGAATGGAGTGTGAGGTGTGAAGCTATGAATACTGTGAGGTCAACCCACCATGATGCTGTAAATACTAACAGGACCAGTTGGTAATGAGCGAGGCCACGGCCCAGCTCTCTATTCAAGCCTTGAACCAAAGACGCTGAACAGGGAACAGTGTTGTTCTTGAACAAAGACACAATAAAGAAAGATACATTTACAACAGACAAAAACGAGAAACAAATTGTTATTGATCTCACATTAATCTTGTCTCTTACTTCAGCTGCTGCTGTTTTTTTAGGACGTCCACGTCATGATAAATATGTAAAATGTGCACAACTTGTAAAGATACATAATATTTTCAGTAATAGAAGCCTGTGGCTGAAGCTGACGTGGTCTATGACCTCATCACATTTAGATCTGCTGTCATCAGTCTAAATATGTCTGTTTTTTCCTCAATATTTTGTGGCCTTGATGATGATAATGATTTTTGCATTTCAACTTTACAACTTTCAGATGTATAGGCAAAATTATCAAGAGATTTTTTTTTTTATATATATATATTTTTTGGGGGGGGGCTTTTTCGCCTTTAATTGACAGCATAGCCAAGAGAGAGACAGCAAATGGGAGGCAGAGAGAGGGCCACCTGAGTTGGGATTGGAGACAGGGCCAGCTGCAGTGAGGACTGTAGCCTCTGCATATGAGGCTCCTGCTCTACCAGCTGAGCTAAATGACGCCCCAAATTATCAACAGATCTTTAATGACATGTTACATTGTTCAGAACCGACTAAAACAACAGCAGCGGCAAAAACAAAACATCACATGTTCAGAGAGACTGTGTCCTTCTGATGTCAGTCAGTTAAAATCGTGTTGAACATTAACCGATTTACAATCTATAATTTCACAATCAGTACGACAGCTGATAGGCTACCTATGTAAAAACTGTAAAATTGGCGTTTGTGAACTTTCCTTCTGTTCCTAGTGTGCTATGGTTTCTCCTTGACCATGACGGCCGAGTGTGAGAGAGAAAGGGGCAAAGTGAGGGCAGAACATGATTGTTCATTATTTCATAGCAGCAGTCTATTAGAGAGAGTGCACAGATGGAAAATGCTGGATTTTAGCAACTTTTTCCTGATTGGTGGCTGTTGCCTCATGTCAATCCTTATTTTCTTTCTTCTTGGATTGGATTTTGACATCTTTGCGAGAAGAAATATTGTGGAGTGAAGACTTGTTATTGCAGTTTGTGAGAAAGCCACAGGAAGCCTTCTGATCTGATGGTTAAAAAAAATACCTTCACATGTCAATGAAATATTAGTCTTGATTTTTAGCTGGTATTTAGAGTGGTGCAGATATGTATTTGTTACCAGGTTGCTAATGAAAATACAACTTAGAGTAAAGTCACGTCCCAGCTGAATCTCTCAGAGACCCAGGGAGAGCTTAGATGGTCATGCAGACAACAGGATTTAAACAGGAGGACATGCAGCTTAGTCTTGTCCAGACTGAGATTAATGTAGTGAGTACACATTCAAAAGGGAGCTCCCTCTCCCACAGTGAGTTTAAACAAATAACAAAAAAGGACAAACAAACTTGTTATTGACCAGCAGTTTATATTCAGTGTGTTGGCTTCAGCTCAAATCTTGACCAGGTTTGACAGAACAGTATCTGTAGAGATAACAAATTTTATATGCAGTCAAAAAATGTAAAATGTCAGGCAGCATCAAACTAGAGCGTCATTGCAGACTTGTTCACAGGCTGACAGCACCATGTGTAACTGCAGTTGCACTATTTGCCCATAGGATGTCACTGTATAGATGATTATCTCAAAGCATGTAGCAGTTGCATTAAAATGCCTTTATGACACCATTTGATCTTGACTCAGATTAAATTCAGACATTGGCATTGTAATAAAGCCAGAAGTTATTTTCATGTTCTCATTGAATTGATTGATTAACTGAAATGCGAAAACACAATAAGTCAATTAATTTATAGAATAAATGAACTGAGTTAAGTTGAGCTGAATCGAGTTAAATAGTGAGAAAATGCCCGTCAGCACCTTCAGATGTTTTATCTGAACCGAGCAAATTCTGACATTTGACAAACTGGAAACTGAACATGAAGTTTTCCCTTTTTTACACAAAAATGATGTTGCAGAATGCAGAACGAGCAGCCACGCCCAACACCAGCAAACCTGCTGTTTGAGTAAGAAAACCACAGAAATCAACAGGGCCTTCAATTCTATGACACATAAACTGAAGGATGCTGAACTTTCTGTCTAATGTCTCTGACTGGTTGAAGTGGACATGAAGCTGTTGCCACAGTTTTACACTAGATGAAGTTGCTCTATCACTGTAGGATTTTATTTTATTTTATTTTATTTTTTGTGGTGATTAATGGCACGAATGACACATTATAGTTTAAATATTTGGAGGTTTCGACAGGAGCAACATAATTCTCCACATATTACACATGTTGCCAGAGTCCTGTTGTTCCGCTTGGGCTTCATATTGCATTCAAGGTCTTATAAAAAAGATAGATTTATTGCAGGAAGTGGAGGCAGTGTGCAGGGGAATATGAAACTGGTTTAAAGACACTTCCGGCTGGTTGACGTTCTTGCTGATGTCTTATGGTGTGGGTTCAGGAAAATGACCATAAGTCCTGGAGTCACCTCTGGATTTAATGAAAAAGAAAAAAAACTTTCTCCACTGATATTGTTTTAGCAGACACTGTAACCTTTGAATACCTATAGCTGTTTTTAATCCAAATAAAATCAAGGCTAATGCTTCATTACTGGGTATTTTTACATAATGATCCTCATGCTGCTGCTGTTAATTTTTTTATTAACGCAATTATGGGGCTCTTAGTGGACGGGGTCAGAGAGGTCTAATTACCCTGCGTCATGCTGGTAAATAGTTGGAGGTGTCTCTGAGCAGGTGGCCCTGGAGGTAAGAGGGAGACATGGGGCATACCGAGGCGGGCAATTACTGGATGAATTTCACTTTAATAAATGTTGAGCTACATTTGGAAATTCAGATAACAGAGCTTTCTGCCTAATGGGTGCTGCACTGAGGCCACTTGAGCAAGAAAATGATCTGAAAGAGGGTTTAATTAACACAAGCTACATGATCCGGGGAGCGCGTGACAGAATGTTAAAGTGAGGGGGAGAGCACACAGCGCAGGGATAATATGAAAATTAGCGAGGAGTGAGATGGGAAGGGAAGGGAAAGGGGGTTGAGGTGCCAACTTTTATTTCACAGGTTTAAAGTCTAGAATTAGCTCTTGTTTTTTTGCACATTACTACAGATACAGGATCATCCACAACCCCAAACATCAGCAACATATGTATTTTGTTTTATTTTAAAGATTTGAAGCAGTAAAAGGAAATCAAATACATATCTGTTAATCAGTTTCTTTTTTTATTTATTTCACTCTGAAACAGCCCAGAAAATCTGGTGATTGATTTTCCATCAGATAATGTTAAAAGATTCTGAACAAATCTGCAGAAACTCGGCCTGATCTGGTTGGATTGTCTGTCCTGCTGTATCAGTCTTGTCAACATGGACGGTTATGTAAAAAAATATGGATATTTAAGACTTTTTACTTGTTAATTTTAACTTGCAGTCAAGTAGTATCGCCTGGATTTTGCCATTTTTCTGTCTATGGCACTTAATAAACCATTCTTAATCCTGCTTGCTCTTCTCTGATCGACTGTGCAAAGGTATAAATAAAGAAAACACCAAACGAGCCTGAAAAAAAATACTGGAAATAATCTTATTTTCAATGAAAAGGTGACAGACTGAGAGCAGCGTGTCTTATTCTCACATCCTTCAAGTCTGTTAATCATTACTGCAGCGCTGTTAGTTATTTTCTCTCATAAGAAACTCCCTCATGGAAGTAAAGAGCACTAACAAACTAAAGCCAAAGTCTCCCATAGCTGTTCACCTGGGTTTAGATACGGTGCCTGTGAAGCCCACAGTGTGTAATTCACATCATTTTCATACTCATCAACCCATTTACTCACCCCTGTTACCCTCACCTGGATGAAAGTGCCCATTGGTTTTGTTTTTCTGCTCATTTGTTCTGGTTTTCTCTTTCATTTGATTCTCTGATGTCTCTGTAGTGTCTATGATGCCGTGTAGGATTGACTCGCTGACTGTGGAATCCATCACAAACTTCCTTGACTTTTTCCATCAGTTGAAACGACTGCAAACAACAAAGGCATTACTGCAAAATGAATCTTTAGTTTCCAGCTTTCTGATGATGCACAACACTTTTAAGTGGTGTCCGCTGTTGACCCTGTAGTCACTATACACCATCTGCAGCCCACCTCAGCCCACCCCCCCAAAACTCAGCAGGGTTATACTGTAAGTACTCTCAGCTATTTATAGCCAGTGGTTACTCTGGTAAGATGGTGTTTAAAGGGAAACCTGGAAGAATGCATATGCACATGAGATAGCTTACCCTGTAATGACATAATTGCATGTTTGAAAAGTTACAATACACATAATTCAGTGTTGCACCTGCATTATGTGTAGCTGAAATGGCTGTGTTTTGGCCTGTAGCTCCTGTCACTTTTTATGTTTTTAGTGTTTGTTGCACAAGCTGCACTAAAGCTGCACCATATAGGCCCGTGTTATGTGTATAGAGGACGTGGGGTTTTGTTTTTGTTTAAACAGTGTATATGTGTGGTTTTGTGCATGTAAGGTCCTCATGGTTTTACACACCGTGGTCTCCCTCCACTCTCCACTGGAGCTAAAAGCCCCGAAACAGAACGGTAATTGCCCAATTAGGGCCCTCGCTCTGTGGGCCGCAGAGCACTATGCGCCTCCACATGCTCACAGAGTCAGATAATTGAGCTGAAAGCAAATGAACGGATGGCAGACAAACAAGCTACTAGAAAATAATTACTTGGAGTGTTTCTTTTCAGTACCTGTACAGCGAATTTCATTATTGTCAATAGCCTCTAAAGCTGCTCGAAACGGTGGTATTTGTCATTTTCATAGAGACTTGATAATGACATTAATTTGTCTTAATGGGTTGGTTCTATTGTTAAAAATAGTAAAATGAGCAGAAATTGTCTTTCCTCAGCAGGTAGAGAGGACTTCACCACACTCCCGTCAGGCATGAGGAGATAATTTGGTGTGCTTGTCAAATTTCCAATAATTTGTTATATGGAACATGAGTAATGCTAATACCATTAATGTCCATTTTCCTCTAAATTCATTACTGCCCTTTTTCCCTTTTATGTTTTTAATGCCTCTGCCATTTTTCTGTGCTTCAAGAGGTTAGACCAGGACTGATTAAAAACATGCACATTTAGACTTTTGCCTCGTACACACAGGCACACATGCACACACACATAAACACACGGACGTCATCTAAAACATCTGTAAGATGTGCCTGCCATCAATCCTCCTCCTAAACAGCTGAGGTGTCTGTTAAGCCTGAAAAATTAATCACATTGTCAGAAAGAGGGTAACATTCATTCTGTAAATCACTGATGTTACCTAATTTAAATGACAGAATTGTAAATAATCAGTAAAAAAAGTGAAGCTTCTTGCTTTCATTTTACATTATAGAGGATCATTTGTTGTAATTCACCAATATGAATTGGTGTATACTGTTAGAGTATACTTGTGTGTGTGTGAGCGTGAGTAGTCCCAGTACGTTCATTCATATATTAATATTCCTCCTATATTAATAATATGACTTTCAATACTGTTTATTTGATTCCTGAACATTTAAGGTTTGATAGAAAAGACTATAGATGTTTCAAATAAATACCTAGCTAAGACTGATGGGAGTTAAACTTTAATAAAACATAATTACCATAAATTATTATTATCATTATACCATTATAACAACTTGCATTGTTATTCTCACTGAGATAGCAGACTAAGAGATATCTAACCACAAATTCATATTTAAATCACCTTAAACAATATTAACTAATAAATGAGAGCTCAACCATTCAATCTTTGTATTTACATTTCACTTTTAATATTTGTCATTATTTTAGGTAAAACATACTGAAACCATCCAGTCCATATAGAAATAAAGTATATGATCCAATTTAGTAAAAGTTACGATAAAAAAAAATTGTAAAAGAAAAAGAAAGTCAGAACAAATAAAAAGCAGCTGAAAATATAAATAATGTTTCATTTTTGTACATTCGACAGATAAAAAATAGTAATAATCAATCTGATCATTCCTTATCCCTGATTTTTTTTCTGGCTGTCTCTCAATATGATCATAACACTGTCAAATTGAAGTAAAACAGCCAAATGAAGTGTGTAAAGTTTGATGAGTGGGACTCCTGATACAGCTGCAGGCGATGGAGGCAGCTGCAGGGGGACGACACTGACTCTGCCTCTGTTGACAGCTCCCTGCCTGCATGTGACCCTCAGGCATTAGTGGGACAAAACAACACCAAATATCCTGAACTTGTGCCCAGAGTAAAGTGTCCACTGAGGCAGAAAGGGAGACGGCGAGAGGAGCTGCTCCTCATCCCCCCCCCTCCTTCATAACCCTGAGTGTTGTGAAGGGAGCAGTGACACCACAGTAAATACAACTAACGTGACAAGTCCAACACAAATTAAAATGCTGAAGTCCTCATGTAGACTTGAGGGTGGAACTTGAAAATAGCAAAGCTGTTTGAGGAGATTAAATAATGCACCACAGCTGTAGGCTTGCTAGTGATGAAAATGTCCAGAAGAATATGAAAATTTTACTGAAGCTGAGAACAAGAATTTTGATATCAGACAGTATAAAATACATTTTACTGTGGCAACAATACTCAACAAAGAAGCTCAGCTTTTCAAACTTAAATATATTTGCATCGCTGGACAAAATATTTAAAATACTCAAAATTTTCAATAAATAGCTCATAAATAGTTCGAAAGCTAAATTAACATTCTTTCCCATGTGTAGGTGACCCTGCTCATTGTGTTGAGAAATCTCTGGTCACTGGTGATTTCAGCAGCCTGCAGAGGGCGCTGGCAAAAATAAAATGACATACTGTTGTAAGTTAGATATTTACAGTGTTGGTTCATAATGACTTCATTGTACAGTAAATGTAGTCTTAGCAGAAAATAGAACAAGTATGTAGATGGTTAAATAAATAAATGTGATGGTAAAATGTGAAAATACTTTTAACAATAATTGTAATTCCCCAGTGAAGAATATTATAGTTAAGTTCATTTTATGTCGTTTTTAACCAACTACTCTTTACTATTGTGTGCTTTTGTTGTTGGTTATTGTTGCCAAAGATTAGTATGCAGCATTTTTCAAGTATAAAACAATAAAATTAAATAAAATAGAGTAAAAGAGTAAGTAGAAATCTGTGCGATTGCTGATAATTACGAAATTTCACTCTTTGTTCTTCTGATTACAATAAATTAAATGGTTCAAGTGAAGCACTTTCACATAGGTTTTAATAATAGTGTACGTAGATACAGTCTATAATAATAATAAATGGTAAAGTACTTACCTTGTAACTCAGTGAACCCCAGTTTTTTCAGTAAGTGAAGAGGATCGTGCATGTGGTGTTGTGATTGGATGAAAAACATCTCAAGGTCAAACTTACCTGACTAATGAGACCTTTAAGAATAGTTTTCTTTTCAAACTGATCATATTATGAGTTATTTTGTACCTATGCACTTTCCTCTTGTTCTGACTGTCTGTACCTGATCACAGTGACAAATCCTGCAGTCTGTCCAGAGACAGGATCCAGCTGCTGGTCGTCACTCAGCTGCTGCCACAGCAAATTAAAATCCCCATCAGCTCATCCAAACCAAATAATAAAAACTGTTTCACCATTAGTAGACTTAAGGCGTTGAGAGTTTGTGAATTTCAGTGAATATCTCCAGAGATGTTTTTCATCTGCAGCATCAGCCAGTATGACTCTGAGTCAATGACCATCTGAGGCAGTGGACTGGATTTTCATGCAGCAGTAGTGGGCTTGTATTATCTGATACATCACTCCTGACACCAAATCACTATTTTCTTATCTTTAACAACAGATTTTAATACTTGGTGTGTCTATGTTTTCCCTTTGTCTTAATGTGTGTAATATTATAATTTTACAACATACAGAAAGGTGCAAAGTTGTAAAAAGTCTGAACTACTCGTCCACATTACTTCATCTGTTCTTGCCTGGTTTTATTACACCTGGAAGCGTGGCTGTTTTTCATCCAGGTCCATATGACACAGATTTAAATGAACACTTTGGTCAGAATAACTCCACTTCAGACATGAAGACACTTCTTTCTTCATCATTTTTTTTTGGACTGCGTGAGATCATGTTTATAATTTCCTGTTATTACAGTGATGGGCAAAACTTAAGAATCTTCATAAAATACCAGTGACATACAGTGAAGTATGTACAACACTGATTTAGTGTAGCTAATAAACCTGCAAGAGAGAGTTTTTTACTTGGCATCAGCTGGAGTTGTACTTACAAACAGTTATAGACGTTATAGATGACATTGTATTCAGCAGATGCCTCTCAAACAGCTGGTGAAGGGTCCAAAATATGTACATTTACTGCATGAAATTCAAAATCTGTCCAAAAAGTGGGTTTTTTTTTTTGCATTTTATATAATAATACCTCTCACATATAGTTTTTTTTTCTATCTAACCTAACTGACATATAATTCCTGTATCTTATTCCACTTGGTGTGTAGTTATTCCAAAATCATCACGGTCTCTTTGGTACATTATTACAAGTAAGAGTGATGGGATGTATTCGTCTGTGATGTTTAATGTGTTGTGGCAATGAGTTGGGCATTTTTTCCTCACTGTTAATGTTTTCCCTTCTGACCTTTTTTGAAGTAGTTAAATGCGTAACCTGGACCAGTGGAGCGTAGCTGCATCTCAACCTGAGAAATTCTCTTCTTTACAACAGCTGCAATAGGTTGCTTACAATCACTGCTGTCAGTGTTGACATTCCTACGTGTCCAAACACTAACGCTGAAAGTAAAATGCGTTAATATTCATCGAAGTGACACTTCTGTCTGTATTTAGGTATGTATGAGTCTTTTTGGATAGTGGGAAATGTCATAAAGTGCTCTAAGTGCCAGAGGATCGTTGTTTGACATGATGACTGAGCTGATGATTCATTTGCGAGGCCTGACTCCTTTTCAGTGCTTTTATGTAACACTCTGTTGAATAATACTTTTTAAATAGAGACACTCTTACTTTCCACAAGGCTGCTGATGGGAAATGTTGTCTGAGTGTGAGGTATCTTAGGATGTTACAGTGCAAACTGGGATAAAAAAGGGGGACAATAATGGGAACAAGGGATGCAAAAATAGAATATACTATGACATAATATACTATATATAAAATATACCATGCCATGATGGGTGTTTTTTTTTTAAGATTTGGTTCTTTCAACTTTTCTGGTGAATGATGAGTGAATTTGCATTGATAAAACAGGAAGTGCTGCCTGGTGTCTAATAGGTAAACCTGCATACAAAACATTGAAATACTGTGAAACCTACAGTATCACATGTCAGGCAGAACATCACAAATCATCCTTTGAGAGCCGTCTAAACTTTGTTTCTGGTATTTGCTTTTCAGGTAATTACTCTGTCTTGTGTTATTGCATGGGTCACATGATCTAATCACATGACCAGAGGCCAAAAGACGTTTACACTGTCAAGCAGATAAATATCATGATGGTGATATCAGAGGAAATGTGCAGATTGATTAATCTGTATTGGTGATTTTGTTGACATTTGCAACGATGATACACGATACATGCAGCATTAATACCAGGAAAATATCATTAATCCTCAACATCATCAGGGGTGGAATTAACAACATTTTAAGCCTTTAATAATATTTTTCCAAATTTTAGCTACCTATTTATTAAATGATTTATCACTCTTTAAAAGACATTAAAAATGATTATTATTATTATTATCGTTATTATTCTTATAGCAGCGCTAGTTGTAGCAGGAGTGTTGGTGTTATTTAGTAGGTGTTTTTATTTGGCCACTAGGCTGCACACTGTTGTAACTGGTTCTAAAACAGTATATCACCCTTGTGCATAAATGGCAGCAGAGAGCCACTAAACAACATTAAGCAAGTATTTAAATTAAATTTAAAGGATATGCCCAGTGTCTCATTTGAATAATTCATTGATGGTGTATCTCCACCTGCTTCTGCCTCTGTGCCAGTGTCTGAATTTGTGTGACGGAGGGGCTGAATGGTGATGTGTGACACACTCCTGATGAAAAATAACAGCAGCCCTCAGATCTGCACAACGGCTGATGAAGAATCACTGACTTTTATTGGTGCCGAATAAAAGGATGTGATGAAAGAGTCAAAGGGTGAGGGAGAGAAAGAGGGATTCAGAGGGAGGGGCGGAGGAGTGCAAAACAAGGCCCCATCCATCACACGAGTTGAGAAGACACATTCCAGTGCTCTTAGCAAGAGGATACATTCACTCAAAGTCACAATAGAGGGGGAATCTGGGAGAAGCTGGGAGGGGCACCCATCAATACACAACCTCACCCTTGGGCTCTGTGTGCACACAAACTCAATGCCCCTTCCAGTCCAATTCAATTCCCTCTATAGGCATGACAAATGTACATTTTGCTGCCGATGAATGCGTTCATACTCAAAACAACAAAACAGGCGAAAAACAAAATCACGGCATGGATGCTAATAGTTAAAATTTTTGACTTTGCCTTTCTGCCTCTTTCCCTTTCCCTCTCTTTCTCTCTTTCTCTCTCTCTCTCTCTCTGTCTGTCTCTCATTAATCAGAGTTGGAGAAATGTGAGCTGGGCTGGTAGGATATCTCTGTCTGGCAGAGTTAGTGGGGATTTTAGGGTGGAGGGAGCAGGTGATGGCTTTTTGGAGAGCACTCATTTACACTCCTCCCTTTCTCTCGCTGAGCAGCGTGAAGAGGTGGGAGAGATGAGGGGCCGCCTCCCCTCACTCCTGTGAGCTGCACCTGCCAGGGGTGAGGGGATCAATTGTGAACTCTGACCTTGTACCTTCCACAATGCCCAATTATTACCAATACCATGTAATATATACATCATACATTAAGGACGGACCAAAAAAATTCAGCTTTCTGGCACTGATGTCTGAGCAGCTGCAGAGACAGTGAGATGTAAATAAGCACTCAGTCAAACAGATAGACAAATTAAACCCTGCTGTTTTCTCTATTAGAAATGATAAACATTAATTTAGATATTTCAAACCTGTTGCTGCATCATTGCTGCAGTTTTTTTGTTTGCAGTTTTTTTTTAAGTTGGCTTGTTCCTGTACCTCCCACAAAGCCTCATCCCCTTGTTTCCAGTCATAATGCCATGCTAAACTAATCAGATGCTGGCTGTGGATTGAAAAATGTCAAACTTTTCTTGTAGGTAGGACAAATTTTTATCTGGTGCACATTTAATTGCATCGTTATTTATATTGCAAAATGGCCAAGTGTTTTGTTGCAATAGCGAAATCATGTTCCCAGGGTCTAAAGGTGCATTTGTTTGGTACAAGACCCGCCCCCCAGAAAAAAGTCACGTTAGAAATTTTATATATATTCATATAGTCATATAGTCATTCATATAGTCATAATAAAAAGCAAAAATCACCATTCACACTGAAATCACCATTGCAATATATTCCCATGTAATTGCAATATGATGTTTATATGTGTTTTATATGAGAGCAGACAGTCCAAGCAGGGAGAGAAAGAACTTAAATCAACAACAAGCTACACCGCTATGGTCAAAATAACCATTCATCTAGTCACTGCTAAACTGTTGATTGTATCACCCAACTGTGTATTTTATTGACTATTCTTCCTACTTCACTTCATATTAGTGCCATAGTGTTTTTCTTATCGTGTGTTCATTACAAAAAAAGGGAGGCCTCTTTATGTTTGGGTGTCATGTGTGCAGACGGCCTGTCATAGCATTTTGCTGGCAGCTCATTTTCTAAGTGAACTGGGAACCATTCAGAGTGTTATTCAGTGCTGAGATCCATTTGAGGTTTTGTCAAGACTTGGAGTAGTGTGAAAGTTGGTGTCAGTGGACCCCAGGCCTAGACCAGCTGAAAGCCACTGTGTTTGTTTCTATGGTAATGGAGAAATAGTAACTACCTCCCAGCAGCGTCCCGCCGCGTGTCGCCTCCTCAATAGAGCGCATCTGCAGAAAACTGGGGGACCCTGTGAGATGGGCAGTGACCCGTCATCACACCGACTCACATATATGGTCATACATAGACACTGAATTAGCCTAAACCTCTTTTTCACACTGCTGACGTCATAACTCATGAGAGAAAGTTGAAGCCGAGCCATATATTCCCCGTTTCTGTCAAAAGCAGAGTGAGAGATGGAGTAAAAAGCCGTCACAGAGGTCATTAGGATGAAGGGAGGAAGGGAGGGAGGGGGGGGT
>OMNW01007636.1:13766-37070 GCA_900303245.1 Selene dorsalis
GGCGGCAGAGAAGCAGAGCAGTAGTCGATATAACGGCAGTCATTCATCTCTCTGACAGCCTTCCAAATGCTCCACTGGGGAAGACACAGAGCTGCGTCACCTCGAATGCAGCAAATACACAGCGCACACACAGGTTTGATTACATGCGCATACACACACTGAGGAAACACATGTTTATGATCCTTGATTTTGCCGTGCGTGCACAAACTGAGCTCCATGTTCTGGGTCAATGGTATGTTACGGGACATAGTAAGTCAGTGCATACACCATTACACTGCAACCTGTACAAGCACAAATCATAGCCACAGGCATCACTCACACATTCGCACAAGCTCTCTCTCACTCTCTCTCTCACACACACACACACAAGCGCATCTGCTGATTTGTTAAAATGATGTGTATGTGCTGCAACAATCAAATCAAGAGCAATAAATCTCAAGGGAAGTTCAAACAAACCCATAAGGTGGGAAAGTGTCTCAGATTTTACATGTACACTTTTACAATCCTGCATTCTTCTGAGAAATGTGCTTCATATTTCTGTGCACACGAGCGCACGCATGCTCCAAGACAAACATGCACATGTACAGGACATGACGCATTCACATGACATTGGAATAGGAGGAAAACAGACGTGTGCTTCCATTTATACTCACATACACACTTAGAGACACACGCACGCACACGGAGACACACACACACACACGAATCCTTGTTTCCCAGTTCTGGTCATGGCCCATTGGCTGATGCCTGCCGTCCATCTCTCATGATTCATGGCTAAGCGAGCTGCTGTAGAGCAGTTCTAAACCACTGGGCCGAGGAGAGCCTGTGTGTCATTAAGGCACAGCGGGCTGGACATGCTGTTAGAGCTGCTTCTCCATGGACAGCCCTGTGCCTCAGTCTGATGGTGCAGGTGAGGAAGCAGGTACTTCTGTATGTGCTAGTACTGCTCATGGTGGTTTTAAAAGTAATATCAACAGCTGTTGCCACTCACAGGCTATGTTGCCCTTTTAAGTTTGTACGGTGAGCAAGACGGGTGTTTCCTTTTATGTAATCAGACACTATTCTCCTACTGCCCCCACCCTGCATTTCAGCTAAATTAGCCCCTCTAATCATCCTCAAATCCTCCTTCTTAATCAGTAAAGTAGTAGGGGCTAAAGAAAAGAGACAAGGGTGCCAAGTCCCACCCTCTGCCATCCTCTATTAGCATGAGCCCCATGAAAGGTAGTGGAGGCACACGTCCATACCCTAATGACTCCTTAATGATCCCCTCCTCTGCTAGAGTGCTGACAAACACTGACAAACCCTGACAAACCCTGACCCTGACAAGAGGAACACCCATGCTTAGCCCTCTTCCTCACCCCTTATTTAAAGGCTCATCTCTCAGTCTTCAGCCTCATTATACCAGCTTGGGTCCAAGCAGGAACCATACAGCCCCAAACTAGCAGCAAGATAAACACCCATGATGAAATAGTCCGTGTCACTTTCAGAGTGAGGGGCAAAGTTTGAGTAAATTCCTTTCAGCAGATGGAGCGAGAGCAGAGATAAACAAAGCCAAAGTTTAAAAAAAAAAAAGAAGAAAAAAAAAAGAGCACATGGCGGTAAGACACAGTAGAAGTGTGGAGCCTGTGGAAAAAAACACTGTTTGCATCCTTTTTGCTTTTTCCTGATCGTGATTTCCACTTCAACTTGGGGTTGGGGGAGTCGGCGGCGGAGGCTCTTTTTTAACATCACACAAGATATAATTACAGAGTGCGCCGCTGCCAGCCCGCCCGCCTCAGTTTCTCCTAAATACTCACACCCCAAATTAGGGGTTACCTCCTCCTACTTAAACCTACTATTTAAGATGAAAACGTCACAGACAAACAGAGGGGACAGGAGAGGGAGTATGGAGAGGAAAGACCTAGTTTAACAGCTTTGTTTCAAAATGACAGAGAAGGCCTCTGATGGTTACTGGCAGGCCTTGGATAAAGCCAGGTGTGGAAACTGGGATGAAAACAAAAGTTGGAAAAGACACACACGGCTAGAAAAGACTAGATGGTGTGTTTATGTTCTAACTGCAGTATATATGACAGCTGAAAATCTGCTAAGGATATTTCCAAAAGGCAACTAGCTAAAGAAAAACACTAACTTCACGCTAGCCTATGACCTCACTGGTTTGGACTGCAGCTCCCAGTCCCAGTCGCGGATGACAGAGCACTCACTCTTTGAGCCTTTTCCCAGCTCTGCCTTCGTCTCTGTTTTGTTTTCTTTTTTTTCAGTTTTTGTCTTTATAGATGAGTTTCCTGGTCAGCTTCATGACGATTTATTGGTGTCACAGAGTCCGCTGCTCAGCCACAGGCAAGGGGCCAAAACTAACCCAGCCTTTTTCTTTGCTGCGCTGCACTGTGCTGTAAAGAGCCACAGCGGAGATTATTAGAAGATGAAAAGAGATCCCATACATGGCTCCCTTAGTGATACAACAGGACCAAGGTACTGTACTGCCTCTTGAATTATAGAGGACACTCATCTGTTTTTTGTCTCTCTCTGCTCCTTCATCACTCAGAGGCCACTGTTGCAGTAAAGACAGGTAGCTTAACTGTTGCAGTAACCCAGAGCTTTGATTTACACCACTACTTAGTCACAGTTGTGGTATTGGTATTAGTATAAGTGTAG
Organism: Selene dorsalis; assembly: GCA_900303245.1. Classification (NCBI taxonomy): domain Eukaryota; kingdom Metazoa; phylum Chordata; class Actinopteri; order Carangiformes; family Carangidae; genus Selene; species Selene dorsalis. The sequence goes on from OMNW01007636.1 coordinate 16,419, forward strand.
CATATACAGATGCTCGGGTATATGTTATCTAGTGGCTAACACTGTGTTGTATTGCCAACTTTAACGGATCAGGTGGAGGGTAAATCCAGTTTATTAGAACTGCAGCCTATTTTCTGTGCTTTGGACATCATTTCCACCAGTCTCTATGTTCTCGCAGTGCTGTGATAATACATGTTTAACACATGTTCCACATGGCAAGAAACACAAGCAATCAAATGATCTGAAAATGTCGGCAATAAGTCCCCATTGCAAATCTAAAGCTTAGCACGGTACAGGTCAAAGTTGAACCTGGAAGTCGATTTGCAAGACGTGCCGGAGGTTTACAACAGACAGTTTGGGAAATTTGACTGTTTAACTAACCCAGATGGCAGCAATTAATGTGATAAGTAGAAACTAATTGGAATCGATGGGAGCGATGGCCTAAAAGCTGCAGAAATAAAACTTAAATAAATCGGATTTTCTTTGAAAGGTGGCAATATTATCTTATGTGAAAAAAAGAATGAGGGTTGGCAGGGATCGGTTACAGACGCAGGCACGCACACATATATACACACAAAATCTGTCTCAAGTTCACAGAGTTGATTAAACGTTTCTGTTATCATCTTCCAAGCTTTTCACCCACACAATCAAAACCTGAAGCTCGACAGAATCAAATCCCACACCCCGCACCATATCAAAGCCACATGGTCCACCATGTCTTTTTATTGAATCAAACATTTCACCATGTATATTATTTCACTGAAGGCTCAGGGAAAATTCTCAGTGCACTCCAATCAAAGTTGTTTCAATTCACATATGGCCCAAATTCCTATATCGCCGAGGATTGGAGCGAATGCCACTTCCTCTGTTTAAGTCTCTTCTCTGTCTTCTCCACGCTCCCAGACTGTAGGCAGCACACTGGAAATCACAGTCAGAAACAACATCCTGTCTCCAGTCTCTAGGAAGTGACCTCAGTTTCAGAAAGGCCAGATAAAAAATCCACATCAGAAACAAAAACACCAGGCTGGCCGTAATGAGCTATCCGCCAGGCTCCAGTGTGTTCTGAGGGAGACCAGGTGGTGTGACACACATATGACTCTGATTAGGGGGCCTTCAGAGGAACAAGAGAAGAGGGGGGTAGTAGGGTGGGCCGTGCTGGACCAATAGGGACGTTCTATATATGATGCAACTATTAGTGGTGCTTAATGACTTCCACTGGGCACTAGGACGCTGTGGTACTCATGAGTGGCCCATTTGTCGTTTGTATGTAAGCATGGGGTGGGGGGCTGCAGCGTGTGTATTGTTTTCCTCTAAGAAGCAACATGTGAGCAGCCAAGGCCTCGTGGCTGGAAATGTGACATACTGTGGAATACAGCAAGCCTGATACTGACATACTGACAGGGCTCTGTGAGGTCTCTAAATGTCATTGAGTGCAGAAAAACTTATAAAAGCTCTGGATATGGTAGCAGGGACACGGCACACACACTTGCACGCATACTCGCAAGTTAAGCCATTCAATCAGACATTTGGTCGGCCAATTAGTGCGACAGCCAACCATGTGCCGAGCAGTCGAACCCTCAGAGCACACACTGAGGACTTTGTCTGTCCTCCTATGTCTCCCACCCCATCTCTCTCTCTAACCTCATTACATGACAGAGGTTTTTGGCGCTGGTGTTTGTAGACTCATAATAATAGTTCTGCTCTCCACATATCCTCAAACTGTGGGAGGGAGAGATGTCAAGGGGGACCTCTGGCCTCATTCTTCAGCTGTTACTTTCACCCCGGTGCATTGTGCTGTGTTTGACTGGACTGTTTAAACGTCTCCTGATATCAGGCAACACAAACAAGCAGGCCCGTCGGCCTGGTGGGAAGGATAAGGAACGAAGGGGAAACGGAGGCCATTCTTCTCCTTGTGAGACGGAAATTGTGTTGGAACAAGCACCTGTCACCCTCCAACAATGACCACAGAGGTCGGGCAGTGAGACACAGAGAGGTAGGAGACAGAGTGAGGAAGAGAAAGAGGGCACCAAAGAATAAAGAACCTCATTTCGCTCTCTCCCCCCCGTCATCCTCTTCTTTCCCTCCCACTCTTTTTTTTTAACTTTCTCTGCCCCATATTCAAACAACTTAATCTGCGTAAATTACATTCCACAACAGGCATATGCTCCAAAGCCCCAGACTTAGTGCTACACGAACCAGATAAACATCTGCATTATATCTGCATAAATGGTTTGCATTGATAATAAGGTGAACCAGCTGCTATGGCTATGCTATTGGCCTTTCCCTCAACCACCTCACTCTCACTCTCTCTCTCCTCCCCCATCACCTTCATCTGTTCCCTGCACCAACTTGACACCCACTTTTTAAATAGACAAAGAGCAGCAGCATCTCTGCGTCCTTCACACTCCTCCTTCAGATACCCTCTAAACAGCCAGAACTAAAGAATGCTGGGCACAGCACAATCCCACCCCTACAACATGATAAGATACTAGGGGAAAAAAAAGAACTTTGTAACCTCAATTCATTGTCCTCTGCAACAGCAGTTAGCACTATCCATTTTAAAACTGCTGTAACTGCTTTCAACCCCAGTCTGTGTGTGCCTCTTACCTCTCTGTCCTTCAGCTTCATGGCCAGAACCAGCTGGTTGCGATGGTTGGTCAGAGCTTCGCGGTAGTTTCCCTTGGAGAAGAATGCCGAGCCCAGATTCCCATGAGCACGGCATTCCCCTGTTTGGTCACCTGGAGGGCGGAAAAGCCAAAAAAGAGTATTTATAGTACAGCCTAGATGATTACAAAGCAACTAGTGTTTATTTCACATCATCCCGCTGTCACTGGTGAACAGTGATGTGACGAGCCACATCTATGCCACCGACATGCCACTGCTCCCTTAAAAGGGAAAGTGGCCACTCTATGTTCTCCACAGTAGAGCGGCTTCCCTGACAGCTGCTAGTGTTGATCTCAATGCTCCAGAGGGTGAGAGGGGAAAGCCTTATTATTTCTGCCTGACAGAGAGGCCCCACAGACAGGGCCAAAGCAAAGCACAAGGCTCTCTGCTTCACCTGAGAACCATAGCTCCTTATCTCCAGCTGCTTTGCCCACTCATGTGTCAAAGTGTGTGGGGGTGAAGAGTGGAGCCAGTCAGTGCTACTCTCCGTTTTCATTTTCTGTCTTCTACTTTAGTTATTCTCTCCTTTTCTGTATGTCAGTCAACCTCTCTCTCATCTTCCTGTATTAGCAAATAATATTTTCCCATTTAAACAAAGCGTTACTCATTTCCCCTTCACTTTGTGCTGTGCTTATATTTAGAGATCACACTGCTATTCTGCTTGTAGATACACAAGATCAAGTGTCTGCAGTCATTCAAGCAGTGCTTCGAGCTAAATGCTAAAGTTAGCATGCTGATTTGTCAGAAGAAGATTTAGGTTAATAAGGTCGGACAGTGTGCAGGGATCCAGTTATCCTGCTCTTACACACCTGCCTCATAAAATACATGTTTGCTCCTGCTTTGGGTTAGTACGCTAACATGCTCACAATGAAAATGCTAACGTGATAATGTTTAGCTGCTGTTTACAATGTTTCCCTTTGTGCGTGTGCTAAGATGAGACTGTCATTGTTTTAGTCATGAACCAAATTACTGAGCAAATTAAAACATGTATAAGTAATTTATCAAGGACGCTGCCAAATACTGACTAGAGAGGGTTTGCTGCTTGGCTCTGTTATAAATGTTTTAAAATTACATTTCTTTTTGATTTCTGACATAATCTGCGACTTGAATGTTACTATAGGGCTCTGGGACACATGAACAGATAATTGAATAATGATCACTCGCTTCTTCTCAGTTCAGGACTCTTACCTAAGGTCTTGGCCACCTCCAAGTCCTGCTGCATGTAGCCAGTGCTCTTCTCGGTGTTGCCCAGGGACCAGTGGGCGCTGCTGAGGGCCGAGAAGACAGAGCCGCGGAGCTTGAGGCTGCATGTGCCGATCTTCAAAGCAGCTTCCAGCACCACAACAGAGGCCGTGTGGTGGCCTGCTGTCAGCAGCTCCTGGCCAATCACAGACACCACCACAAAGGGACTTTTGTCCAGTTTCATCTTTTGCAGCTGCTGATAGGTGGGCTCGAGGGACTCTGTGCAGGGAGGACATGAGTAAGATGGAGATTAAAAACAGACTTTAAAATATGCCGCAACATAACCTTGTGCTGACATGGTAACTGACAACAGTATCTGACGTTAATTGCGGTGACTGTGTTACGTGTTTACCAAAGCTGACAGAAGTGCCTGCTGTCTGAATTCAGACTCTACTTTTCTCCAGTAATGGGTGTGTTTTGTCTGCCTGGATAAGCATAGCCTGTAGCTTGGTAGAGTGACGGCTTTCACTGACAATAACTCAACATATAAGCCATTTTTCTGTTCCATCCACTCAGGCCAGAGTAATCTTGGGCAATTTCCGACAGCGCTGCATAAAAATGGCACAAGTTTAGACCACTGTGGGCAACTGTCTTTACAAACCGCACAGCAAAATTATATTTCTGCGTTTCTCCTGGTGTCAGTTGATATGGTTGTTCAGGAGAATAGAGCGAGCTGGGTGGGATTTGAGATACAGTTTTAAAGGAGTGACGGGGAAACTAATGCAGCTAATGCACAACAGTAGCGACAGCAGAGGAATGCAGAGTAAAGGAGACACACACAAGGTGACCTTTGAAGGGGCTGAAAATGCACACAATGACATAAATCAATGGTGGTGCCGCGCGGGATTCAGGATCCACAACCCCTACAGATTACAAAGCCCTCTGGCAGAAAACAACATCGAACAACGGTGGGGGGGGGGCACGCCCATATCTGTGTGTGTGTGTGTGTACATGTATCTCGTGCATACATGTATGTATCACTAAAAATTTGCATCCACATATATGGGTGCATCTCACTGCCCTGTATTTGCAAATATGTAAAGCAGAAGTGTTACTAATTAGGCCCAACTGCTTTACAGAAGACTGCACAGTGTTTATGTGCCTGTACAAACTGGCTATGTGCAACTGTGTCATAAGGCCCCAGCTTTCATAAACTGTTACTTTAATTTGTTTAGACAAACAGTGAGGTGCAACAAGCTCACAGCCATAATATCTGAACAAACTCAATAGTTCTTCGAAACACACAAAGATGCTAATTCACCTAGATGCACGCACACACACAATATGAGTTGCTTCCACACACAAGCACCCAAAAGCATAACTGATGATGCTCTTTCAAGAGCATCGCTTGTGTTCCAGCACTTGGCAGAATGTCGTGCTTACAGAGACAGTGCGTGCATATAATATCCATTCATAGCTTGTAATTGCCTTCAGAGTGACACCGAGCACTGAGTCATAAATCAAACACTGAGAGAATGCTTTTTTAAAAAGGTGCCATGGCTGCTGCATTCAAAACAGGTAGTTGTGACAACATTCGAGTGCGTTGTTTCACACGTGCACATACACACACACACACTCACACTAAGTCAGATACTTAAGCAACTGTTTGCTGAGCTTTGTATCAAGATATGAAGCAAGAATTACAACCTTGCCTACACCGACGTGCACACAGCAAACAGAGACTCATGCCTCCTCTACAGTATCTTCCTCCCTTTTGTCTTGTGATGACACAATGTGTCATCAGTGAGAATGCAGAAGCTGTGAAATACTGCAAATTTTAAAATATATTATACATTTAATTCCTCTTCCTTGCTAAAAAACAAATCAAATCACGATTATTGCAATTGCAACACGAGTCACAATTTCAGTTAGGTGATTATGTGTTTGTTGGGTTTTTCACCAAATAAGGTGCAGCTGTAATTAATACCATGCTACCGTACAATGTCAGTGAGTAAAATGAGCATTATAATCCTATCCCATTATAATTAAACATTCCTGTAACCACCAGGCCTGTGTTATGCACTGGATGTGCGCTTTTGGCAAGATAAACACAGAATCTTCTGGAAAATGTTGGTAATATATGTTTTTGTTGTATCATATAATCTTATCCTGTAAGTGATGATATGACACAACGGTAATCTCTGCAGAAAAATCCTGTTTTATTCTCTATTCGTATTTTAGAGATCAGATGGTGCGTACAGTGTTTAAGAGTCAAAGGCACTTTGCTCAAAGGCACCTCAGCAGGACAGATGCTAATGAACACAGGATCAAGATCCTCCAGTTAAAGCACAATCTTTTCAACTGCAAATGATCCAGCCAGGGTCAATAAATGCCTCACTGTGAAACCCTCTCCTCTATGGTTTATCTGAAGGGAATCTTTAAGTGGAAAACCCATTTTAGTTGGCATACGCAGGAAAACAATCCAATAATTAACAGCCAATGGACACCCTTCGCACACTCTCTGGCCCCAAGCAGCTGAATGAGAGACAGAACTGGAGCAGGATGAATAGCGAGAATATTACCCATGTGAATGCATACATACTAAAACACAGCTTCCAATATATAAAACTGTGAGAGGCTGATTTCCCACAGCTCGTTCAATGACACAGATGGAGAATGCTGATATTGGAGGAAAATCTGCTGCCAGGATGATCGGAAGTGGCAGACGGAGAGACAGAGATACAGTAAGGAGAGGGAGGTGAGACTGCACCAGTTTCCACTTGTGCGAGAGCCTGCTGTTGTGGGAATTACAGTACAAGCCACAGGAGAGCACAACAGCTGTTTAAATCTGTAATAATGAGCAGAAACCTTGATCTGTGCAAGGAGGAGTGGTGGTGTGTGTGTCAGAGACAAAGGGCTGAATTGTATATGACACAGTAAGATTTGGGGAATTATTCATCTAATATTAAATTTACTTTGGAAACAAAGCAAGCTTTGATGAACTCACAACACAGCGAGTCCTCGAAGACATAGGCCTTGATACTGTTCTCTCAGGTTCATTATGTGACTTCCTCTATCCTGATTCATTTATCTGCCTATTTGGGTATGAATGTCATCAGCTGGATCTCTTTGCTTGGCGGCACAAAATAAACACAAAGGTGCTTGGGGAGGACTGAAAACATCAGAGTGCAACGAGATGTTTGTGGTAAGATAAATGACTGAGATAAGTGAACACTGCAATCATAGCTAGATACAATCAGCTCTTTCTTGGCAACACGGCAACAACATTGACTTTCTACGCAGAAGGGAGTACAGCAGTGTTTACCATACGGGTATAAGAGATTTAAGTGTAATTACAAAGGGATTACAGCTTTTTAGTGTCATTACAATGTCCTTACAAGCAGAAAACAAGCAGGTGGAAAAGCCTTTTAATTACAGTGATACAATATATATATAGGCTTTTCGTGACTCCACATACTGTATCTGTGGATCAAACACTTGTTCAACTAAATTAGTAGGACAGGTAATCAACAAGCTGAATCCTGGGATGAGTGTGCCATGTGGCCGACAAACACGGATGGCAGGACTGTGACGCTCTTCTAACGCTCACCTACCTTTCACTTATCAGGGGACTTTGGCTGAGTAACACTGATTATCCCCCCTGTTTGCTGGCGTAACATTGATTATCGTCCCCCTGTGCCAGGAGCCCCCTGCGAGAGGATCATTGCTCTTAATCCTCTGACCTAGCTACCTCTCCTCAACACACCTTGGATTAGGTCCTCTGATGGTTGCCTGGCACTGTGGGAAATAGGGTAAACAATTAAGAGATTAAATGGCTTGGGCTAAATGTTGGTTTTCCCCTACTGAGAGGACCCATTCTGGTCCATGATACATGGGTCTGGGCTCACACCCAAAGCCCATTTCTTGTTTTGGTTCCAGTGACAGGCTTATATACTGAGAGTCGCTCAGATGGGCCCTCCATTCTTCATTCTCTTTGTGATTTTTTTTTCTTCTGCATTTGTAGGAGAATATTCAGAGGAGCGCTGTATGAAATCAATCAAAGACAAACAGATTTCTCACACAACAAAGCCCTTCAGAGCAACTGATCTCATTGTGCAGTGGAGTAAATTTTGGATTATTAAACAAGGCCGCCGTGATTAAAAGGCAGAGTTTTCAGCAGACTTTGGAAAACAGGTGATGACAAAGCAAGACAGCAGGATGACTCTACGATGAGTCTACACTGGCAGTCTGTGCCTTCCTGATCTGAGGCATATCAAATCCTCTGCAGTGGTCAAGTAAAACTGTTGCCGGGTTTGTGTAGAGGCTCATTAGGCTGCCCCACGCAGATTACTCATGGACAATCAGGTCACTGCACTTGGCTGATACACCGGATAATAATGCACAACGGAAAAAAACACATTTTAGTAACAATCTTGGCTTGAATGCGCTACTTATAAATCCACTCAGCTTTAGGAAAAAGGCTTACACAGGGGCAGACAGACAATGGCATTAGTGTTGGATGCTCATTAAGATAAGGGGCTATCTGTGTGTGTGATCAGTCTGAATGACAATAAGATATGCTGAAGCTGCAGGCATCAGGCCTCAGAGTCTGGAGGTAAGTACTTGACACCAGCAGTCAGTCACAAAGGCAGAGAGGCAGAGAGAGATAGAGAGATGGCCTGCCTGCCGAATGGGTAAAGAAATGACAGGTAAAGTCACCCTAACACGATTACTGACTGACAGAGAGCGAGGATTATCTGTGTGCAGGCTTTTAGGTAGCCGTAGGACAAAATATAAGGAGACAGTGAAACGGAAAGTCAGTGACGCCCGCACGCACGAACACGTAGTCAACACTCATAATACAAAGATTTTCAGCGACTACATTTCTTACCTCTTAGTGGTGATTTCATGGCGGCTTCTACCATGCCCACCAGCAGCTGTAGGCTCTTGGGGTCTTGGGCCAGCCCGGAGGCGAAGGCGGCCAGTGCGTCGGCATGGCGACCAAGGTACTGAAGGGCAACACCCTGTCGGAAGTATGCCTGCGGAGAGGGGTAACAGAGAGAGAGATCAGGACTCCAGTCTAGTGCAGCAGCATGAGTCTTTATACAAACACATTACCAGACACACTCATTTCACGCCATTTGCAGTTTTTCCACATGAGTAGTTTTCGGAACATGGCACTTCTCTCCTTTGTATTCCCGTAATAGAGTGATCACTGGGTTTTTTGTACTTGTTAATTGGATTATAAGTTTTACATAAATGCACATGTTACACTCTGGCTGGCTGCCTTCTCAGGAGCAACTATTGTTTTTCTACACAATATTTTATTACTTGTGTTTGCTGTGGGAGTAAACTGCACACATGTAGAGCTCTGGGATTTCTCTTTGGCTGTGTTGGGAAAAAAAGTGAAGAAGAAAGAAAAAGGAGAATGAGAGAGACCTACTTACTCAAGTCGGTCTGTAGCTCAATAAAAAGAACACCCATAAATACTTCAGCTTGTGCGTTCTCTTTGTCAGGACGCAGTTGTGAAGTAATAACACAACTGGCCTGGTCTGTTTTTGCTGTATTTTTACCTCAGATGTGCTCTTGTGTCATGTTTTGGATACGTGAACAGCTCTTCAAGCAGGCAAAAATTAAACACATTTGTCATCCAGTCATTTATTCACAGAGCATAGAAAGTCACATTCTTGCGAGCACAATAATTCAGCACCGCTGAGACATAAACTGCATGCTGCTGCTGACATACTGTATCTTTCTGGGAGAGACTAAAATGTTTTGGAACATTTTTCAGTTTGAAAACTAAAACAGACGCCGTCTCTGTGATCCAAAGCTCCATCAATAAGTGTTTTTTTTTTGTTGTTGTTTTTCTTCAACATGTCTGTTTGGACACTGCTAAAAAAAAAAGGAAAAAAAAGAAAGATGTTTCATCCAGGCGAGTTTGTGATTCAGTATGTTTGTGTCTAAGGCCTGATCAGACAATAATCCAAGAGAGTTGTTAAACCTGACTCGGGTCCAGTCTAAAAACAGCAGCAGACAGGGATGGAACTTGATCAAGCTCATTAGTCATACTCCAAACCACTAAATCCCCCCAAGAGAAAGAAAACTGTCTCTCAGAATAGCTGTATCTGTGCTCGTGTGTCAGAAACACACAATTACAGCCACAAAGAACAGTACAAAAATGAGGGATAAGCATTGTGTGAAGCAAAGACACAACAGCCTGTCTAAAATTTATGCTATCTCTAAGAGTCCTGACCTTTCTTTCTCCCATGTATGTGTCTGTTGTGTGTGTGTGTGTGTGTGGCAGCAGCAGTCCAGGCTGCTGTCTGGTCACAGCCTCTCTGAGTAGAGTCACACTCACTACACTCACAGCTTCCAAAAGTGACACAAGGGCTAATTTGCTATTAGCATCTAAGAGGCCTTTTCATTAGTCTTCCCAAGCTTCTCTGCTAGCACCGTTAGGAAGTGAGAAAGGCAGGGAGGATTAGGGAAAATGAGACATGACATCGAATTTATAGAGACCAGTAATTAATTTTGCTTCCGTCTGAGCCCCCCCACTGACTACCAATCTCTGCAGACCTACTGCCCTCCTCAACATTTCTACTTCCCTCTCACTTGCATCAGAACTCCATTGAAAATGACGAGGACAGAGATTAGATTCAAAGCATTAACCTTTGTTCTAACGCTGTTATTATATGAGGGGAGTGCAGGCCTGGGTATCCGCTCAATATTAATTGCATCTAGTGGCGCAGGAGTTTGGGCAGGACGCACTGGCAGCAGACAAGAGGCCCATGAATGTTTTGCCCAGGGGAACAAAAGACATTTAAAAGCATTTCTCCCTTTGATTAGATTTAGCCTACAATATGACCGCTCTCCCAGAGATCCTTCTTTCATAGTCTGAAGCAGCGTGCCCCGACTGAGACGACCCAGGAAAGAGACGAGAAACAAGATGAATAAAATGAGGCTCCCTTAAAAAAAAAAAAAACACAGGAAAAAAAACATTGGCATCCACTTTAATCCTTTTATTTTACCCTATGCTGTCCTACATAAGGTTGAGAGACTAAACTGTGTGGCAAGTGCATTAAAATACTGCAAACACAAGCACGAGAATAAATGCATAAATGAAAGAGCCACGGCAAAAATGACAGAATCAATGTGCCGTACAGCGTTATAGGATTTTTTTTCTTCCATTAATCTCCCACTGCCTTCAAAACACATCATGTGGCTTCACAAAGACACATACACACACATACACGTGAGATATAACCTCAGCTTTTGCATAATCCAACAAGTCAATTCAACCAGCGCTGCTCATAAAACAGAGGGTTCACTTGAATTTACATTACAGTCACTGAATATTAATTCAGGACAAAACTGACAGTGATACTGGTGAGAGGCTCAAGATAAACTGAGACTGGCATATTTAAGTATGAGTGAGCACCGGGAGCACATACAGGAACCAGGCTGAAGAAATAACGCCAACAGACTGGCTATGCTATCGGCATGAAGCAATATGGGTGAAGGGAGAGCAAGATTTTACCCCTACACAACATTTTATTTTTTTAAATTCACGCTTAACAGGATCTTTTCTAAAAACACAACAGCATCTGCTCAGAGCCGGTGCTGGCACAGCCTCTAGCTTAGCCGCATGGAGAGAAGAACTGAGAGAGGAAGAGTGAGAAAAAGACAGGAAGGTACGGTGCAGGCGCGCAGAGAAAGAGAGAGCATTACAGGGAAAGAGAGGGCTCTAAAGATAAACTTGTCAACATTCAGCGATACATACATACACAAACCAAACTGGTACGAGTCAGTGCTTCATCTTTCAGCCAAAAACCACCTCCCTGAACAGGATGCACATTAGAGAATCACTCCACCAGAGGCACAGCTCTCACAGAGCACAGGCCCTCCTGATTTGTGACACATCTGTTAGGCATCTTGTACAACATGACACGCACAAACCAAGAGTTCTGATACAGTAATTGTGTTTTGCCTGAAATTCTATCCGGGGTAAATTATTGAACCTTCCTGCAACTTTGCCTCCTCTATTTAATGCAGCAATATGCTGATACCACAGAAGAGCTGATCGAGTGGGAAGGTTTGTCGTTCTTACCCGTGGGTAAATTCCGGGGAGTGCTAATGCGCATGTGTGTTGCGTGTGCACGTGTGTGTATGTGTGTGAGTATAAGAGAGAGAGGCTAAAAAAGACTAAGAGAGAGGATAAAAGCTTTTCTTGTTTCTCGAACATTTTAATATTTCATGAATGCTTGTTTGATGTAGTCTTAAATATTCATGTTTTTATGCTTAGGAGGAAGAGGGAAATGATGCAAAAAAAAAAAAAAAAGTTATTCACACTGGTACATTGTGCTACACACTGCGGGGACTCGACATTCTCTGCTCGCATACGCACAAAGAAGCACATGCACGCTCCACAGTTGCACACGCTCACTTTCTCTCTAACAAGACACTTACAATGAAACATGGACAATTTTCTTCCAGTGACAGCTCTGTTGTTCACTCTAAGGCCTACAGTCAGAGCAGCTGAACGGAAAGTTGACAAGATTAAGATTGGGAGTTTGGCGCAAGACCAGCTGTTGGAGGCTCCTTTCCTATTAGCAGATTAATGCCTCGGCATATGTCCTTGCCCCCTCTTCAGCACACTGTAACCCCCATGGGTGTCCTCGGCCCCTGGGAGCACGTCTGTGTTTGCACTTGCCTATCCTCATTCAAGAGCTGAGCCTAACAGGCTTAAAGGAAGAATTCACTGAAAACCTATCTAAGCTAGACACGCTGTTACACTAAATTCAAGAGTGATCAACAGGATACGGGACATAGTGTGTCATAGTACGAAGCGCCTAAAACCTTCTCAGGTCAACAGGTTGTTGCATATTTTCAAGAACCTACATAATGTATGTCAGTACATTTCCACTGGTTGCTGTATGAAGTGCTTCCAAAACAAAATGCCTGCGGAGACTGCCAAATCTATTTGTTTATCCGCTCCTTGATCTGTCATTTTCAGAAAGGAATTAAATTGCCAAGGTAATTTGTTAATGCTTTGTATCAACGGCATTGCAGCTGGAAACCCGCCCCTGTAGTCAGGTTATTTACAGACAGCTGAAGCTGTTTTCTGCCACACATTCAGAGTTGTAAAATCTCCACCACAATGATGTCTCTCTAAACAAACAGCATAACTCCTCACCCACAGCGCAGACAGCCTGTCATTGAACTGACTGCTCCAGCTGTGCTCCAGTAGCCCAAAGCCTTGCGCGGCTTGCTGCGCCATGATCGGTGATCAGCAATAATAGAGATGCTCTCAAATGTGGAAATCAATAGAAGCAGCGTAAGCTTGGTTGAAGACGGTGCCACACCCTTTACTGCTATAGTGTGTTTAGGATACTCCTCCTGCAGATGGCTTCTGATCACCCACAGGGCGGTCGGAGCCCGAACAACGACTCTGAACAGAACCCCCGCTGGTGATAAAATGGAACCCAAATCAGACCATCAAACAGGGACAGCAGGCTGCAAATACACTGCACACACGCACACACACAAATATAAGCTGAGGAAAAATACATCAATAACTCCTCAAGAAAACCACCCATCTGTCTCAAACAAACATGTATTATTTGAAATCAGCTTTCCACATAGGCCTGGATCAGATTAGCACTAATGGTGTGACAGGAACAAAGGGATTTTTGCCTTTCTTCCCCCTGTTTCTTGGCTCTTGAACTATAGATGTTGTTGCTTGGTTTCCAATGTGACCTAGAAATGTCAATGTGTTGACCAGGGTTTCAGACATGCGTCTCTTCCATCCCTTGCACATCTCCACCGCTACACTTTCAAGGTGACACAGTCGATTCGCAGGGTACACAAAATGTCAACTGCTTAATTTAATATCCGGGGATAACTGTCGGCCATGACAAATTAGCTGGGAGAAAAGCTAAAAAAAAAAAAAAAAAAGTGAAATGGAATGATTGCTGCTTTGGGCCTTCTGCCCTTCAACTTGACAAGCTGAAAGCCAAAGAACAGCACAATGGACTCTGTACTTAATTAAATCTATTTCAGAAGCCAATCGCATGAGTTTCTACCCATCTCCCCGCAGGTACAGATCTCTTCCCCCAGGACTGAAGAGGTCTGAGGTCGGTCCTCTCAGGGGTAGTGGTGGGGGCATTACAGCCATCGCCTTGGGCCAAACATAGACCTCTGCCCCCGGGGTCACAGGGATATAATCATGACACAGCTGCCTGTCTATTACTATCTCCCCAATCTAATAAGAGCGAACCCTAAACCAGCAAATAACCCCGACCTGCATCGATCAAGTGCGCGTTTATCTGTGTGTATGTGTTGTGTCAGTAAGAAAAAACAGTGACAGCCTCATTTTGCCTCACAGCGAGTGAAAGATTTCTGCATCAACCTGGCTAATCAATGAAAAATGTTGCCTTTTCAGGGTTTTGTTTTGTCCTGCATGCTGACTTGGAGAGCTTTAATGACACACCCTTGGTCTAGTCTACAGTGATTTTATGTTAACAACACAGGCCACATCAAAGGTGCGTGTTAAGCACTTATGCAAGTCAAACTGTGGCAACTTACAATCTCCATATAGGTAGACGCAGTAAAATATTTATGATCCATTGATGTATTCCTCCCTAAGGGGGTTGTAGACTCTGGTGATTGCTGTTCTATCCGAAGCCCTTAATAAGCCCATTAGATTAGATGCCTTTAATGAGAGCAAATTAAACTGATCATTCTTTGTGGAGCTGGCAATTAAAGGGTAAATGTTTCATTATTCAGTGAGCGGTGACAGGAAGACCCAGTTATAATCCAGGTTGCCAGGTGGAGTCTTCAGTGTGAGAGACATTGTAGTAGACTCTCACGGCTGCGAGGAATCGATTAGCCGGCTCGCATCAAACTGGCAGCTAACGCAGGACTTCAGATTGGAAAAGGTCATAGTCAGGTATGTGGAATCAATGCTGAGCACTCTGTATTCACTGTGTCTCACATTATCTGGCTGGGGGATGGTTTAACGTTTTCTAAAAACAATTACTAAAAGACAAGGAGAAGCTTCAATACAGAAGGTCAGGGCTTGTGTTTGGGGAAGTGTCGTGTGGTGCACATCTATTGTGACAGTCAGTGAAACAGACGGGAAAAACTGATATTGCTCATTTATCACAAACAGATGAAACAGCACAATAGTGGCAAGCTGTGGGGTTGTGTAGTGACATGCTGTCACAATACACTGTTTGGCAGAGGGAATTCAATTTTCTTCCTGCTACATGCACGTCCACCATAACTGATGCTTTTCACAAAGGAAATTGACCAATGGAAAGTGATAAACCAGGTGATAAAAAGGCAACACGCCTGTGGCTCATTCCAATGTTTGGAAAACCATGTCACACTCTACCACTATGATTTATAGCATGATTTGTCACATGGATGCAGACAGCATACTTGCATTCTTATTAGCATCTTAAGAGTCTGGAGATGTGAGGCTGAGAGGGTCAGGGTGCTAAACAGATTTCCGTGCCCCTCTCAACTAGATCCTTGGCTCTGCTCTGGCTGAGCATTGCGCACGAACCCCACAGCCACAGGGGCTGACTCTCAATTAAAGTAGGCATTAATTACTTAAAGGAGCTTTAATCAATCAAGGCCAGATGGTGAACCTGAAAAAGAGAGCAAACTCTAGGCTGTAGAAGTGCTTTCTGTCCAGACCAGACCAGCAGTGGCTATAAAAGGTTTTATTAGAAAATACCTACAAGGCTTACATTTTTATAGAGTATACTCTAAAACAAAAAGAGTTGTCAAGCAAAGAGCTGCAATCTGTGTTCGATCTTTTACATATTGATTGCCTTTACTACACTTCTAACCAATTATTATGACACCTATTTAATTCAAAAGTGCAATAAATGAGCTCCCATTGGCGCTCAAACTCATTTCATTTTCATTTAAATCTCAGGTACTGAATATTTAAAATCAACACCAATTAAGAAGGCAGCCCTGACCATGTGTCCTAGGTTTGTGCGGCCTCTCTGTGATGACAGAGGAGGCTACTTGGCCCTGGTGTTGTACACTCCTGGCCTGAGGCACCACATCCTCCATCTTCATTTGTACTCCCTTAATTGGCTTTGACAGTGAACTCAAGCATGGCAGAAAAATACCCTCCTCTTAGTAAACACAAGCTGAGAGACACATGTTCTGAACATGGTGAAACCAAGCATCTCCATTTAAGCATTGCGATGGGTAGTCATGTCCAACTGACCCTCTCTCAGCGCCTCTTCAAAGAGTGACACTCTGAGCTTCACATCTCACATCGTGCTGCCATCTCCAATGATAGATTGAGTTTCTAGGGGGAGACAAAGGCTTTTGCGGAAAAAAACAAAACAAGACTAGGTCAAATCCTAGTATCTGGCTGGACCACATGGCAGGCTATTTTGCATTCTGCTTGGTGTCAGCCAGTTTCAGCCCTTCATCTACTTGCTTCTGCTACTTTCTGCGCTCACAAATAAATTATTTCAAAACAGTTTAAGTTTCAATGAAGCTGTTCTGATGTGCGCAGTAGTTATTTCCTTTGACCAAACTACACCTAATCTTTTCAGCACTCTCAAGCACATGATCCGTCTGCAAAACACAATGAAGAAAGGCAAAGCAAACCTGGAGGGCTTAGTGTTCACAATGAACAGGTTGAGGGAAATGCAATAGGGAAATACAGACTTGAACCTCTCTCCAAGAGATGGTCTCAGCGAACCAAACTCCAATGTGATATGTTGGTGACATTTCAGGCTGCAAATGTCTCCTTAATCTTGAATAGGGGTGTGCCATCTAAGGCACCTCACGATTCGAGTCGATTACGATTCAGGGTGCTACGATTCGAGTATTCAACGATTATCACGATATTGACAATTATCACGATTATAACGATCTTCTCTGTCTGGTCTGGTGGTGTTAACAAAAGAAGGAAAAATGGAAAACTGTTAAAAATCTATCCATCTAACCAACCTGTTTTGGATGATTAGGTTAAGGTTAGGCTATATTTTTTTAATGATATTATGTTGTCAAATGGTCATATAAATTGACCCTTACATTCACTAACGTTAGTTAACGTTACACAGTTTACCCAATGTTAATTTACCTGGCCATGGTCCTCTCTCAGCCTGAGAAGCATCACGCTTCTCCACCTATTCCAGGAAAAGATACATGATTGCAAAGAAAATCATTATTGTATCTCTCTCCATCGTCTCTCAATTGTTCAGCTCCAATTGCAGCTGTGACCAGTGGTTGTCAACATTGCTAGGCAACGTTAGCGACGCTTTGTCACGCAAGGATACTCACGGCAACTTAAACACGACAGACCGTCTCATTTAACAACGGTTGACACGGTCTTCGGAGGTGCCGGCCACCACGTAATGATGTGACCATGTTGATGCGAACAAACATACAAAAAAAACAAGTGGGGTCCGGGTCTGGCCAATTAACAGTGAATATTCAATAATATAAGTAGGCTACTCTTTCTTCCTGTCTCTGTCTCTTTAACTGACGATGAGCTCTGCCTCCTCATCAGACCCTGTAACTCATAGAAATAAACCTGATTAAATTGCCTTATTAAACTACACATCAACGCAGGCCACTGAGTAGATATGAATATGAAATGTCAGATAAAAAGGCTCTTTAGACGTAACAGTTTTTGTGACAAATAAGTTATTATAGATTTCTAATTACACTTGTAAATTGTTTGCTCTGACATGTTGCCACTGCTAAAGTGGTCTGATTGAATATTTACCTGGCCCCTTTCATTCATTTTCTTCTTTTGGTGGTAAACAAACAACCGGTGTTTGAGGTTCATTCACTGCCACCCCAAGGATGTAATTTCCTTGCACCATTGCAATGCACTGTGGGTGATATACAGCTCTGGAGTGACCATCGATGCCAACTCGATCCCTCAGCCCTGCAAGGGTCACTTCACTTTACGGAGAAATGAACGACACTTTTGATGGTGGCGGGGATTCTCCCGAGGGCAAGTGCTAAGGGCAAGTGAGCGGGGGCGACTCAACCCACTATTGGAACGCAGCCCTAAAGAGTTAGCTGCCGCCATCTTGACCTGGTCTGTTCCTTAAGGTGTCCGGACGGCATGCGTGACTTTTATTTTCTTTCCACGCGCTGCGGTTGTGTTCCTGTCATTTACTTATTATGAAAAATAATTGTTTTTGAACATTTAGGAATTGTTATTGAATCGTCACGTGTCGCGTCGTGATGAACCTAATAATCGATCCATCGGCACACCCCTAATGTTGAATACAGCCACTACTGTGAAACTCAAATAATTCACATGGCATTCAGCTGATAAATGGTGGAATTATGATCACTCAGTGAGAAACATTTGCTACTATTGCACTAGACCTGCTGTCCAGACTAAATTGTGACATCCTACTCACTGTTTTACCTGTGCAAATTGAAAGCTGTTCAAACTGGGATTTTCTGAGGTGTGAAGTGTTTTTTTCTGACTGATTTGAAGACCGCAAAGAGAGTCTAAATCTACCAAGTCATTACCCCATTTCACTGTCACACAGTAGTCAGAGCTCCTTGTCAGTGTCAGCACTTGTGCTGGGTTCATTAGATTGCTCTGGCCTTAGTGGGAAGTTGCTTCATCAAATAAGAGTCAGCAGCACAGGCTGCCTGACAGTGTGGCTTCTCCAAAGCTGCCCTGCAATACTTCAAAAGACGCACAGTCAGCCTTTATGGAGAGCTCTAATGAAAAGCATGGCATGAGCCCCACTGCTTTTGATTCTGTTAGTAAGGAGTCATACATGATTGAGTAAAGGCAAGCTGAATCACAGATAAGGCACTGAAAGGCTGAGAGGGCTGAAGAGAGAAGAGGACAGAGTGAAGAAAGACAATGGTGATGGAGCTCAAAGGGTGAGACATATACTTAAAACAAGGAGGAGGTGGAAGACAGAAGGAGAGAGAGAGATAAAGGTTAGCACATGAAGGAGACACAGAGATGCCTCTTGTTATTCCATCCTTGTGTGTTGTACATGTCTACTGCCATCCAGGCTATCAGAGCTCTTTATTGCATATGACCTGTTTCTCCTTCGCATCTCCCAGTGCAGCAGCTGTATCAGTGTACGGGGCTGTTGCGGCTGCAGCACCACTGCTTTGCCATGCTTGTGCACGCAGAGATCTCCCCCGCGATTACCAGATAAATGCACTTTAATTCACAACACATGCAGCAGGGGTTTATATATAGACTCGCTAATTCCCCCTCGGCCACACTGCAATATGAACTCCATGCTGCACCACTTTAAGTGTGTGATGAGTCCCTCGTCGACAAGCTCCTCTACTTATCATATATATGACATGCTCCAGCACATTACCAGTCCAGGGAAAATTTCAGAAGCTAAAAAAAATCAAGATTATGGGTGGACCAGCGTGGTTTTTCATTATTAATGAGGAGAGTAGTTTTCAGGGCAGCTCTCCTATTGAGAATTATCGGACAATCCCACATGTAGTTGAGCTGAACAGTTGTACCATTTTCATGGAGATATATCACAGAGGGGGGAAAACATGCATGGTGCTGCACATTTTAACAAGCACAGCACTGCTAATGCACATTTTAGCAACAAGTACTCACTATTTTCGACTGATATCCTGACAGTCGACTCCCATAATAAGCCTAATTAGCAGAGTTCTACTGAAAGGAGGTGTCTGCCTCTGATAACACTGAGTGGTCCTGTAACACATCTGCACTGCCTCTGTGTTAGCTCATTAAACAGCAAGTTCCCTCAGCGTTCTTTGGCCATCACCATGCATCATTAATTGTGTCCGCCTGCTAATCACGTTAGCTGTATTTCCCTGGCTTTGATATCTATCTCTGTGCATGCTGCGTGACTCGATGGCCTGTCCGGTAATAAGATGAAGGGAACGGGTTTCCTCACCACCTGTGGATACTTCATATGTTCGAAAAAATAAACAAATAAAATAAAGCCCTGAATGCTGTCATCTGGCCACCAGGCTCAACATAAAAGTAATCCTCTGCCAGAGGACACTCAAGCAAGCAAACGCACACATATACACACAACAAGACAAATAAAGACACTTGCTCAGAGCTATGAGTCAATCTCTGGGTGCCAACAATCAATGGGGCTCACTGCACCCAGCTGGCTATAGTAGCGGGAAGTATTAATTTTCTCATTTAGAAACAAACATATACTACAAATAGATTAATGGTGTTTGATCAGCTTGGCAGAGCGATGCCAATTAGCATGCACAAATGGCAAGAGGCTTGATGGGTGATTTTTGTCTGTACTGGTTTAAAAGCATGTGGCAGCTGCTAAACACCAGTTCCAGTGAGATGCCATGACTGTCCATCTAAGCTGTGTTCAAGAGCAATATCGTTTCCCAAGGAAAGTGTTGCATTATGAGGGAAAAAAAAAAAAAAGACGGAGATACAGGGGAAGAAGAGATGAGGAGGAAGAGGACAATGGAGCCATGGGAGCAAAGAGAGTGGAAGCTACGGGCGTAGAAAATTGAGGCTATGGTTAGCTTAGGACCAAGGAGAGGTGAAAGTGGCCCTCATTTCATACTACACAGAATTTGGCAATTACTGGTGACAGCGGCTCGCACCACGAAGAGGAAAAAGATTGATCCAGACAAGCAAGACTGTGTTTGCTTTGTTAAAAGTAATTAATCACTGTGGCCACGGAGGACTGGCGCCCTGAGTGCTACGCCTCTATGCGTTTCGCCACATGTGAATATATCCGTGTCACAGCATACATTCCTGCACACATGTCGAAAACAGCTGAAGTGAGAGAAAAGGATGGAGGAGAGGGGCAAGGAGAACTT
>OMNW01007636.1:37090-50950 GCA_900303245.1 Selene dorsalis
GGGGGGTATGGATGAAAGAGGGAGGGAATGGAGGAACATGGACACACTGCGCCCATTTATTCACATGCATGCACTCAAGAGCAGCAGTAGAGCAATCCATCATAAGAGTCCTATCCACACCCACTGAGCAGAGAACTACAGTAAAGGGGAGCCGTGGATAAAAGAGGTAGGACTGGGGGAGAAGAAGGTAAAATTCTCCTTCTTTCACCTTCACTTTGCAGTCAAATGAAGGAGTTACATCTACTGCAGTGGGTCTCTTACACCTCCTTAATATGAGATATTTGCTCTATTTCACCAATCTCTCCATCTCCCTAAATCACTTATTTTCTCTCTGAAATGAAACACTGAGCATTCTAGCAGCATCTTTAAAACCAATTTTGCTTTCATCATATTTTAATTGCTCAAAAAAACAGTCTCTAATTGAGAGACAAATCTAAAAATGGACTTGTTTTTATCACATTAGACACCCTACTCCTTGTGGTGATTACAGTGATTGCAGATCCTGTGTATACCCACTGTTAATGCCTCCTGTATTCTCTCCTTACCTTTCTCCTGCTGGACAGTTATCCAGCTGTCAGACCAAACAGACCATAATTATGGTTTAATTGTGTAAATTGTTGGTCTTCTTGCAAATAGAAAAGCTAAGAGAAAAATCTTGGACTGTGCATACTGTAAATCCCATTGGATCACACACACGCACACACACGCACACTGCCCTGAAGCTCTAAGTGCTGTGAACCACACTGCCTCCTCCCTCCCCATCCTCCACACTGCAGTGATAACAGCAGCAGGAGCCCAGAACCACAGAAACACAACCCTGATCAATAAGAGCACACACACACACACACATTCACATTCACAGGGGAGTCTGGTGCTCCTGCAGTACCTGGGGGTCTTAGGGGAATGGGCGTCACTGGGTGAAGGGAAAATTGGATGTGAAATCGTGGGGAGTAAAGAAAAAAAAAAGACAGAGGGGTAGGGCGTTACAATACTATGGGTGTTCTCCAGTGTCATATTTCTATCCCTAAGCAAAAGAGTTAGAAGGGCAGCAGCTGCAGCAGAGAAATGGCCAAGCTTTGAGAAAGCACTCATTGAAGTGTTGGCTGTGCAGCCCCAGGCCTGGACACTAATAGAAACAGAATCCGGGGACCTATCTATGTCAGTGCCTCAGCTGAGCAGAATACTAAATCCTCCTCTCGTGCTAATGATTACCCCGAGCAAGGTGCAGGTCCGCAACTCCACTTTACAAATGAACAACACCAAACCTGCAAATTTAAATTAGCATATTGTCTGGATCTGCCACTCTATACTCACAGCTCCGTGGTGCAGCACCTCGAGGACACAGTTTGGCTAATAAGAGGAACGATTCTCTGGCTGAAGCTAAATACTGAGGGCATTGTGCCTTCACACATTGCACTTCTTGCCTTTCTGTACTGATGCAACAGTTTGCCCGAGAACAAGCCAGTATGGTTGCTGGGGTTTGTGGCATGATGAATGGTGAAGAGGCACTGACCCCCCTTATATAGCCAGGGTGTATGAATTACCTATCAGGCTACCCAGGGAGTGATGACCCCAGTCGGTGTAGCCAACCCCACCATCATCATTTACTGAGCCACTAGCCCCTGTTTGAGACCCTGCCATAACTTAAACACACACACACACACACACACACACCCTCTGGACCATTTAAGGAGGTCTCACCTTCATAACTTATCATTAGATGGCACTGTGCGTGAGTGATGGCCTATTACTTAACTACAATACAGATCTTGAAGCATATTGGATCATGCTTACTGAGATAATTATAAAAGATGAGCAAAGAGTGTCACGTTACCACGTCGGCTGCATTTTGTAGTCCTGTTTCCCTGCGGTTTGTATGTTGTTGTAGTTTTTATACGCAAGACAGCAAGAGCTCAGTATAGAGCATGGTGTCACCGTTTAATTTTTATTTAGCTTCTATACTGTTCTGTATGTTACAGCTCTCTGTGGTGGGAAATATGTTCCTACACATTTCCTAACTACTTCCTAACACTGCCGTTCCTGTATCATTTATCATGTTGTGGCATTAAGATAACATCCTGCACTAAGCCATCTTCTAGTGTTACTCTATGAATAAACTTTCTAATATCAGCCAGTGGTGGCTCATTATGCTGGCCTATCATGCCAGGCCTCTTTTAAAGTGTTTTCTCTCTTGGGTAAAGAAAAAACCCCAAAAACTACTATGCTTTTTCCATGCTGCTGGATTAAGCATCCTGTTTTAAACATTTTTCTGCTGCTTTTTCCCCAGAGCCTGTGGAGATGGAGAGAGCTTTAGAGTGTTCAGAGAGAATTTCATTCAACCTGTAGTGCTTCATGTTCCCTCAAGGGAGTTTCCTTTCCTCTGTCAGGGGTCTGAAAGCTAAACAACCCTGGAGGAGAGGGCCAGGGAACCACTCATCTGCTGTACAAACATGGTAAGCACAGACATGGTGGAACGGCAGGCTGTTTACAAGGCTAACCAAGCAGATAGATCACTCCTGATCACTCTCAGAGAGGTCATGCTACGATGTGCTCATATACAGCAATAGCAGAGTATAGCAGATTCATAGATGCTAAGAACTTTAAGTCATACGGATAAAAACAAATGTTAGCTCAGGACCACAGTTTAAAACACTGCGACTATGACTAATAGCTGCCTACATAAACATTACTTAACTTGAGGTTTTATGTTGTTTTTCTACCCTGTGGAAATTAAAACCACTACTTCAAGCATGGGGAGAGGAAAGGTAAAAGAAGATCATATAGTTGACCGCTGCTTGCTGAGAGTATGAAACCACCCATGAAGCATTCATCCAAATCAAAACCTCGCATCTGCTTAAGTGCTCTGCATGAAGCGCACAAACACAAAAAGCACACAGACATAAACAAACAAAATCTATACCACAACAATCTGTGTAACTTGTCTGA
The DNA here is from genome assembly GCA_900303245.1 of Selene dorsalis. Lineage (NCBI taxonomy): Eukaryota > Metazoa > Chordata > Actinopteri > Carangiformes > Carangidae > Selene > Selene dorsalis. The sequence continues at coordinate 40,037 of OMNW01007636.1, forward strand.
ACGTCTTAAAATGTATGTGCATGTGTGTGTGTATGTGTGTGTCCTTCTATCATTGCATCGTCTTATTACAACCGTTGCCTGGAGAGACCAGAGTAATTACTCAGTCCCTCACAACACCTTTTGGACTTTGGGCCAGATTCGATGTGCTGCTCCAAATGTCACACACCTTAGCTGGCAATTAAGCACCATTCTCCCTCACTCCTCGTTTTAATGGGCTTTCTCTGCTAAAAATTAAAGCTGCGAGGTATTCTTATATCACACTGCAAAAAAAAAGCCACTGTGTTTTCATAGAGCATAATTTATATTTGCAGACACTCAGACATCATTATGCTCAATTAGAGTGATACAATGTCTTCATATTGTATCAATTATTTTGAAAGCAGGAGCTACAAGAAGGCCTTTACATTTTCTACGTGATTGGCATTTTTGTTGCAAGAAAAGGTTTTGTTTATACGCTCTACATCTTATGTCTCATCCTGCAGGTAAGCCAGGAAATTGTAAATTATTATATTAAAACTGTGAAATTGTATTTGTTGGTATTTTGTAACAGCTTATATAAATTTAAAGGGGTGAACATTGCTTACAGTGCATCCCTGCTTCGGATAACATGTTTGACACCAATGCAGAAACATTAGATAATTGCATACAACAAATCAAAACACAGGTCAAAGAGCAGTCACACTTAATGCATACACCAGCCAGACCAGAGTCTGACACTACTCTCCTGTCAATGCTCATTCGGTGAAGCTGAGTCACATCTACTGTTCCCTATTGAGGCTCTTCACCCCAGTGTCACTCTGCAATGTGTAAAGTCCAATTAATAGACCGGTATCTCTGCATGCATGTCACACTGGCAGTTGCCGTACCCCCTCCCTCTTCTTGGGCACAGCTACAACGGGTGCTCAGTGTTTATGTCACCTCTTAATTGCATTTTTTTCCCCATGGTAGAGGTATGGCTTTGTGCAGACGCCCTGAGGAAGAAAAAGAAGGTCAGGCTGCCAATTTGGAGCTGGCGGGTCGAGAGTAGCGGCAGCACTTAGTTTCGCTTGAGAAGAGAATGAAGGGCTGCTGCTCATCTATGGAAACCAGGACAAACAAAAGAGATAAGTAAAAGGGAAAAGAAGACAAATCCCCCTCCTCTCTTTGCTGTTATGAGGCTCTGGGAGAGTGACACCAGGCTTACAGAGAAGCCCCACGCTGCATGGCAACCTGTGAATGAGCTGGGATGACGAGGAACAGGAGGGATTTTCGGAAGGACGTTTTAATGTCTTGTACCACTGAGGATATGCAGAGCAAATACGGCAGATCTCTAATTTCCATTTACACAAAGTGTTTGTCACAGAGGACTGCCCATGTCTCTCCAAATATGAGCACGATTTAGCAAACACACTGAATCGCTGCCTATAAAATGCAAGGGACCGCGAAGGTTCTGACCTCTTCATGCATTTGAGTTAAATGACAATGAATAAGTGAAAAAGAGAAGTATCAGTGACAGCTGGGAATAAATCACAAACTCTTATTCTGCAACCCTGGTTTAGCTAACACGGCCTTGAACTTAAATAGACATGCAAAGTCACATAGAGAAAAGACAGTAACGCTGAAGTAAATCAGAAAGTCACCTTTGTATAAGCTTCATGTAGCCCTGAGACACTTTGATCTGCCACTGGTGATTAATGGCTTTCGGTGATGTGTTCCTGTTCAATATGATGATGCTCTGGGACCTCAAACAGAGCAACTCAGAGGAAACAAATCCCCCACAAATCCCAAAGTCAGAGTGATGTTTTGAATAAACTAAAATAAGGAATGAAGTATATGAACTCTGGTCACTGCTTCTGATTGTTCAAGGGGAAGAAAAGTGCTACAGTCGTAAAAGACTGCAAGCAAAAGAAATACAGTGCTTACACTGCCTAAATAACAAATGGCCTTTCAGCAAAGTTAAGAGATGTGTGCCCCAGTTGCTGCTATGGCTTCTCTGACTTGAACAGATATGGTTTGACAAAGAGCCAGTGAACCCTGGACTTTTCGTTTCTTTCCATTTCAGAATAATTTCCATTAAACCATCTCATTGTGGCAGTAGGGGAGGTAAGGGGAGAGGGGAGGAAGGAGAGCGAGAGGGTGAGAGAGAATGAAAGGATAAGGGGCAAAGGTAGTTAAGAGGCAGCCGGTTTGGGACTGCATACACACAAAAGAGAGGATAAGATTAGGGCCAACAGTATATCTTTCACCAGTGCACTCTGTTTGAGCCCCAGCAAAAGTAGAACCTAAAAAAAAAGAAGAAATATGAAAAAAGAAAGAAAATAATTTGCTTGTGACGACAAATCAGTTCCAGTGAAACTATGGTTTGCAACATGAAAAGAAAAACAAGGCACCTAACTCTTTGACCAGTCCTCTCTAGTGGGGGTGACTTGCACACTGAAGGACTGAGGCTATTTAAAAAGGAGGCAGTACAATCTCTATGGATCCCCCTGTTTGCATTCCAGTGTGTTCAGGTCAAACTGTCAGTCTGTCTCTTACTCTTGCTGTCTGCTGGTCACAATCCAGAGTGTCACTGCACCAAGTCGGGAGGACATGGCAGCTCTGGTCAGGAGTTCATCATGGGTCAACAACTAGGTCCCACCCAAGGGGAAGGCAGCTATTGTTTATGGAGAGGGATCTTTTCTGCAGGCAGTCAGCCATGATATTCTGGCTTGATTAATGCAAATATATCTGTATTACAACAGGGTTGAGGTGGTGGACTAATTGCCAGCTGATAGGATTAAACTGTGATACTATATTCTTGGGGGACATACAGCGATACATCATGTGCAGCGGAGGTGAGGGATGGAAGAGGGAGGAGGCAGGTGAAGGGTGAGGAAGTTAGGTCACTCATCAAAAACACACCCATCACTCCAGTAGTGACCCATCTGACCTGGATAATGCGCACCCTGCACCAGCTCATACGCGTGCGCGCGCAGACCGACTTACAGACTTACACACACACACACACACACACACAGAGGCACAGTTATAAAACAGCAGATGCTGCCACACGGTTTCTGCAGCTGTCTCTGCCCTTCGGTCATAAACCAACATTCGCTGAATCCAGACCAACAAAAAAAACAGTGGTTTCTGACACCCTGGTCAATTACAGAGGTATATTTATCACAACCCCCAGACAAACCTCACACACAAAGGCAGAGTCCAAGTGCTACACCACAACTACTATCTCCTTGCAGCAGATGTGAATATGGCTATTACAGGCTAGTTATCCTCAAACAGCTTTGTCCAAAACCCCCTCGTCCGCTCATGACCCAAGCCGCTCTCATGACCCGGTGCAGCAAAGGATACGGCCATTACTGTGAATCACCCTAAACACTTGGCTTTCAACTGGGCTAAAAACTGGAGGAGCCTTTGAACATCATGCCGCATGCTGAAAGAGAGCCTCAGTGCTGGCCCTGGGGGACCCCAAGGCTTGGCCTCACTCTCATGTTTTTCAAAACACCACTGACACAAATGAAAAGAAAATAAATTTGAGGGGAAGAAAAAAAAAATATTGGTGAGAGGAAAAGGACGTGGCAGCAAAGGGGCAAGAGATTTCAATGCCCCAAAGGACCTAAGGAAGACATCTGTGGTAATTTCTCCACAGATATAAAAGTTATTAACACAAAATGAATAAATGTCTTTTCCTGACTTGCTCTCTTTAGGGCTCCCTCCTCCCATGCAACATTTCTTTCCTTTTGGGAGTGAATCCCTTTCAGAAGTGCTCATTTTGATGGTGCTGACTCTTCTTGGTCTCAGAGGAGCAATTACAGCTGCCCTGTCAAATACCACAATGCTCCAAAGGACCAGTTCACTGCCTGAGGGGGCCTCTCATACCCCTTGAAACCCCAATCTCAACCTCTGTGAAAGTTGGTGCACACCAACCCTTGAACTCTAATGAACACAGCCCAAGACAAGACCAGGACAATAATGAAAATAGCATCCCAGTCAACAGTGGGATCCACTGCCATATCTCAACCTATCAACCACTAACATAACCCCCACCCTCTAAAAAACCCTACAGGCACACCTTTCAAAGACAACCTCTATCCATTTTTAACTCCCTTGTGAACAAATCCTTATTAGTGAAGGGAATCCAATTCTCTTTCCAAGGAAGACCTTGATGTCCCCAGTAGCCCACCCACATCAGTGATGACTCTATTCAATCAGCTCCATTGCCAGGAGGTGAGAGAGCGCAGCAGGACGGGGGAGGGCTATCTAAACGCTCCTCATCATCACCACCGTGTGTGGCTTTTGTAGGTGCGATCATCCGGCTGGCCCTCAACCTTAATTAAGCACCTACCGGGGTCAGAGTGGCACAACAGCAAAGGGTCCACATTCAGCCCACCTAACACCACGGCTCCCCGGAGGAGGTGAGAGGTGACAAATGCAAAGCAGCGCAGCCTCTGTGCTAATGACGGTGTAAGCAGCTGAGACCCGAATCCTCAGCCAATTAAATACATTTTGCAAAGTAACACGAGAATATCACATCACCGTTGCCTGTCTGCTGCACATCGTTAGGTGTGATTGGCACGTGGGCCATCACCTGCCTGGCTCAGGGGTTCAGGTGACAAGGCTGCCTGATAACATGTAGCTGCTGTAGCATCCTTCCAGAGGTGATACCGTCATTCTTCCTTTTTCTTTTTTTTCTTTTCTTTTTTTTACAGCACTGCAGTGATGGAGCTAATTATCAGGGCTGAGGAAAGACCAGGCTGGATAATGTAAATGTCAGTAGAAGCAGAGACAGAGGCTGTGAGCTCTCATCAGAACTGCTTTGAATCTTGCCTCGGTGATCAAAGGCTGGCAGAGAGCAGAGCAGAGCCAGGCCCAGTAAAGTGAAGGTTAGATTACACTGAGAAACATAAAACATTTATACCACAGTCATTTACAATAATCACCTTTTGTCCAGCATCTTCTAACACTCTACACACAAATCTGTGACTCTTACATCCAAACAAAGAAATAATAAAACCAAACAGAGATTTATAGGTAAGATTAATTATAACAGGCACACTGGAAGAATATATCTGATAAATCATATCTTGTAAATTAATAAACACTCCCGATCAACATCTTATATGAATCTAAACTTTTTTTTAATGGCAACCTAATGCTTTTTTAATTGCACACCTTTGGATTCATCCACCATATTGCTGTACTTTAATGTTTCTGGCTGTGGCAAGTGGCAAGCTCCACACAGCCACATGTAGCTGGTCGACACACACAATGCTGCAGGGCCTTCGTCCCACCATGATGGAGAACCCATGTGTCTGTTTTGTGTTTCTGTTTTCAGGGATTATCTGGGAGAATATACGGGGCCAAGACTAGATTTATAAAGTGTGCTTGTGGGGGGTGAGTAAATGTAGCCCCTGTGCTGTGTGTTTCAATCAGATTGAGCGGGTGCAAGCGCAGCACATTATTCTCCTCCTGCTCTGCATAGCGCTGTGCTAGGCTATGTCCTCCTGCTGTATTAGTGTGATGTATGACCCAAACGCTGCGCTGCGCCACACCACACCGCACACACTCCTCACACCGCTCCAAACACCCTCTGCGGCTTTTTCATTCCACCTGTCAAACAGTTATTCATCTCTCGTTCTCTGCTCTCTCTCAGTCCCTCCTTCGCTCACACTTGCTTTATCTTTTCACCCACCCCTACATCTCTCCGCCTTATTGTATCCATCACTTTACTTTGTCTTCATGAGCATTCTTACAGCTTTGTTTTCCTCAAACAGAACACGGTATTGCACATAGTTTACTGTGAACGTCGCACCTGCATCAGTATATGATATTCTGGCTGCATCAATGCCAGCCAGGATTTTGTATGTATGTAGTATAAATTACTGTTAGGATGAGTTAGAGGTGGGAAATGTGCAATTCAAATAGCATGAAAGCACCAAGGTGTTTGTCATATTTGTCCACAGTGCAGGGCTGCTCTGACAGCGACTGACGACTCTTTCCATCAGTTGCACTGAAGTGTTTGACAGCCAGTCAAAGACATGGGAGAGAAAGTGGCTTTTAAGTACCACAAAGTAACAGTGTATCTGAATAACACAACTTGTCAGCTCAGTGCTACTGAGCTTAAGAGATGCGGCGCTCGCACAGGGGGAGGAAGAAATGAGGTGCAAAGGTTAGAAATGTAATCTGAGAAAGACAATTACCATCACTTATGGTGTCTTTTGTGAAGCAGGTCTGTTTTTATCAGTGGTGCTAATTTATCTCAATGGTATTTACAGAGGACCATGAGGAGTGCGGGAGTGAGAAACGCAGAGAAAAAGCCTGTCAAACCAATTCCCACCGACCCCCGCTTTCTTCATTATCTATGGCTGTTGGCTACAGAAATACTTAATTAGGTGACTATCTGCTATGCTATGCTACTGCTTTGTATGCTTCCTTTGTTCTTTTTAAGTATATATGCTTTATCATTAAAATGCAAAAAGATGAGATTTGATGGCTCCTTTAATACTTGAGATGTGAATCAAAAGAGAGGTTACTGATGCTGACTTTAATTTATGTAAGTGTGAAAAATACATAATCACAGGTCAAAGATTTGTTTTATATGAGATATTCTCTCTCAAGACAATACGGATGTAATTACTTCACTGCTCAAATGCTGGTGTCACCAGTTCAAAGACACGTCCACATTAAAAAGACTGAAAAGCTGAAGGATTTCCCTTCAAACTCTAAACCTGCAGCAGTCATCGCTCCCACTGAGCAGCTTTGATCATGTGTGTAGCAGCAGGTGCTTCAGGCATCCAGTGAAGCTGGGCCGAGACCTCTCCCCTAAACTTGGACAGCTAAGGCAAAGCTGGAGCACCAGCGCAGCCGTGTGCAAGACACCCAGGCCACCGGCACCACATTCTTAATCACACTGTGGAACTGATTCAATTCATTTGGCCTGGGAGCAGATATGGAGCCATTACGTCCTTATTAACAGAGTGCGGCGGTGGAGCCACACCTGAATGCTCTTGGAATGGGCAGAGTGCTCAGCTGATTCTCCTGCAGGAGGGACGCTGTGGAGGAGGAGGGAGGGGATGGAAGGAGGGAGGGGGCAGCTATTTAAAGATGAGGGGGCTAAATTTGATTAATCCATAAACTGATTTACTAGGTCTGATAATGTGCTGGTAACACATCCACACAGGGACGGCTATGATTATATCAGTTATGGTTCATGGCCATCGAAGATAAGGTTAAGCTCGGGGCTCAGAAGAATGAAGGGGCATAATTGAGTTAGCATTACGCTGATACCATGTTGTGATTTCAACCAATGTATATAAAGTGTGACATGTAGCTTGAGGACAATTGGCAGTGGGCAGTTAGCACATGACATGATTTTTGTTATCCAAACCCAGTTAATCCAGGTTATCATTCAATTAGCACAAACCTGACTGTGTAGTACGCTCTTTTAATTAACGTTTTTCCATTAACAATGTATTGCAATGTTTTACACGGCTGGAAAATATGGGAATTTCCCAATTTCGATTAAGCAACATTCAGTCCCTTAGCCCTTTGCCTGTTTTTTTTACTACTGTACAACAGTACTACTACAGTCCTTTATTATTATTTGGCTCTCCGAAAGTAGTCAAATATTAGATAGAAACTGATGATAGAAACATGACAAGCTCCCTCCATGCATCATTTTTCCTGTGCAACTTCTAAGAAGTTGCTTACCTTCCAATTACTGCTGGACTGCCACACAATGGCGCAATTATTCAGCCTCCACAGCCAGGCTTTAATGAAATGCAGCGCTCTCAAAAAAACAGCATGTGTAATCAGAAAATGTTAGTCCAGTCTGAACTGCCTGTATCACAAGGGAACAGAACAACACCAACTTGTCCTCAACTCTTCCCTCCACAGAAAGAGAAACATGGGTTGGATATACTGAGTGACAGCTATAAATAAGACAAAAGAAAAAGTGCGGGCAGATGGATGGAGCACAACGTGCCAGCTGATCTGACAGCCCCATGAGGGAACTGTACATACATCACCAGACCTCAAGAGGAGAAGGAGCAGGAAGCCACTCCTCAGCTCGGTGGCTGAAGACAGATCGCCAGGATGGTATTTCCGGAATGTTTAACCAAAGCCTCGGGAAGCTCGAGGGATGCTGAAATTATACACCCCCGCTCACAGGCTGTGCAAGTCTGCGAGCTGTAACTCATGGCTCAGAAGAATGCAATTTATGCATCTGTTTACTAACACAAGCACTTTGTTCTAAACCCCAGGAGGGTCACGTTCCTCTACCAAGTCAGTTTCAATTCTCCATCAAGGTAAATACTGTGTGAAAGCGTTCCCACACCCTGGCACAGTATGATGGATGCTGGGTTGAGTTTTCCAGACTGATCAAAGAGAGCGTTTCTTCTGTTCCTACACTCACATGATACGTGGGGCTTCACGGTTCACGGCGCGCCACATGCTGACGTCAGAGAAGCTCCACACATGGAGCGGAGGAGACTCGTAAAAACAACAGGCTGACATTACGTCAGCTGCTGCAGAACAGACACACACTCTGGAGCACATATGCACGTGTTTACCTGACCAGCAACACTAATGCAATGCCAGGGAGATTCTTTTGTGTGTTCTTTTGCATGACAAACATAAGTCTAAAAGTATTCCTGTTAAAACTCCAAAGTCTTTTTTTCTTTTTAATAAGAAGCGCTTATTGGGCTTTTGAGTAAGATCTGTGCAACCAACTAATAATTACAAGTTGTGAGATAAGAAGAGAGAACAAAGAGGACAAAAATACATCTGTGAGTGTGCGAGGCAGCTACGGCACCACCATCACCACCCACCACCCCCTCGGGCCTCCCTCTCAGACACATGTGTCATTAGCCATCCTTTCTCTCAGGCTTGATTGATGTTCCCTCTCCTAACACAGCCATGCATCACTAATCATTTCATATGAGACTACACGCAAAAGTGGGAAAATTGACTAACCATTAAGAAACCATTTATTGCCAAAGGACGGCATTAACTGGCTGACATTGACTGGTGCTTTCATTTAAAGTTCACCCTCATCAATGGCCAAGGAGCTATAAGAATGTTAACATGCCCTCTGTTTATCCAGCAGAGGAATATAGAGATATCTCAACCTGTCTGACTTGTGTCTGCGGCAGCTGCCTTTTTGCTGCTGAGGAGGCTTTTCAGGTGCTTGACCAATATTAGCAGGCCGCTGTTGATGAATGCGTTTCTCCCCTCGTTTTGTTGTCCACACCGTTCAGTGTTTGGTCAACTGGCAGGCATATTGTGCGCTCGCGCTGAGACTGGGCCCTCGCTTTCCAGTGGAGTTGCTGAATGTGTGGGAGAATGATAAGCTCAGACTAGGGGAATCCTGAGAAGGCTGTGAGGCATTTTGTGAGTAATCTGACCCAGAGGGCAGGCTTAGGCCGAGCCATGTAGAAAAGGACAATGAGCCAGAGCAGTGGAGAAATTCATACACAGCGGCTTCCCCCCCCAAATGACTTTAGACACGCTTCCGTCCGCAGAAACAGATTATTGCTGTTTATCCTCTTTTCATTCTGAATTTTTACATGTGTGAATTGGAGTCTTTGGCCTGATAATGGCAGTTCTCCACACCTCCCTCTCAGCTATCAGCGGCCCAGGCACTCCGATGTGTACTTTTAAAAAATCAATTGCTACAGCTGTGAGATGGGAGTGTAATACTGAATACATTTTGTGTTTCCCCCTCTAATCTTCTCCCTCAACATGTCAGACAAATTGTGCTGCCTCTGCCAAATCTAATATAACTGGCCCCCTTCTCCCCACAATGTGCGCATATATAGGCACACAAACAGGCCCAACACACACGTGTACAGGGGGACAGACTGGAAGTGGAGAGAGATGGGGATTGACAATGTGGTGAGTGGTAATCACAGCCAGGAGAGGATCAAATATGTATGAAAATAGCGTGTTATAGAAGAAAGCGTATTCTTCACACCCTGGAGGATAGACCACGTATGTAATCTGGATGCCGTCTGTCCCCAGGCCCTTGTGTTCCTGCTCTTCAAACTCATTCACCCAGACCTGAATCATTTGTGTTTTTGTATTGAAAGATAACAACTGCCCACAATGCATTGTGGCTTCAACCATTCAAAGCCCTGCCTCCCCCTGTGTCATGGTTAAGTCCCCTCTACCACCTCCCATCACATTTCTTTTCCCGTTGCTTATCGCCTCTCCCTCTGAAATGCCGGCACTTCCCCTTTTTCAGCAAAACTGCAATTCCACCACTGCGGATAATTTATGCAGCGATTTATCCCACCACATCTCGTGACCACCTGTCATGTGGAGATAGCATTCTTGGAACCATTAAGTCGATGCAATTACCAGACAGGGGGTCTCTGGTTCAGTCAGCATCTTAACACATAGCAGACTTCCACCTTATGACTGTGAAGGCCAATATTATAAGCAGGTCTGCTGGAGCCCAAAACCCACTGGTGTAAGCAGCCTCCGCCTGTGAGATGTATGGACGCAGATGTGGAGCTCGACTGTCTCACACAGCATCAGCAAGAAGGGGGGAACAAGGTTGGAGTAAAATGAGCCATCATCAAAGTGTGTGCGGAGGCTGCCCATGCTGCAGACGGTGCGGGAACGGCAGAGCGTTGTCTTTCTAATGACAGCCAATTTAATTGAAAATCCACTTCTTTGTCTGAGAGCAAACAATCCAGTGTAGAGGAGAGGGGGCACTCCTCTCTGGCTCACTAGTTAACGGTGAAATACCAGTGAGAGAGAGAGAGAGGGAGCAGTGAGGGAAAGAAAGAGGGTAGAGGAGAGAAATAGAGCAGGAGGAATAAAACAGAAAGCAAAGAGAAGGAAAGTAATAAGAGAGGGTGCAGATATGGAGGGAGAAAGGGGGAATTACAGATTGGACTGAGATAAAGAGGCAGAATGATGTGAGGGTGTGAG
>OMNW01007650.1:0-12004 GCA_900303245.1 Selene dorsalis
CACAGCACAATTATCCTGTGAGACAACGGAAAACAAGGCAATGAGAAAGAGGGAAAGTGAAGAAGTAGGAGATGGATAGATGAAGCGCAGGAAGAAGAGAAAGAGAGAGAGAACATTAATTATTCGGCAGGCTTTTCCGCCCTGAGTTTTGCCGAGCCAGGCTGAACAGAGGGTCAACAATTGACTCAATTACAAGACAAACTCTCCAAGGGCCCTACACCACCACTCACCACGGACCCTGACGCTCTTGGGCAGGCTGTTGATTTTTTTTCTCCCCTTCTTTTCTTTGCCGATAAATGTTTGCCCCTCTTCAGGTGCCCCTGGCAGACGCAGGAACTCCAGCCCTCGGCTAGACTTTAACCTTTTCAGCCACTGAATGATTCCCCTTCTCTGTTCTCCATGAAGGGCCAGAGGGAGAGAGGGAGCGAGGGAGTGAAGAGGCAGATGAAGGGCTAGGAGCTCTCTCTTTGTTAGGCTTTATAGCTGGTAATGAATAAGAAACGTCTGGTGACCCAAGAGGAGGAGTTTTTTTTTTTCTGTAACGCACAGGTGGAATTTTCTTTTTCGTTCTAGTCGGCCTGGAGTAATATGGATAATTATGAAGGATTTCACATCTCCACCATTATCACTGTTTACTGTTAACATAGTGGGTTAAATAGAGTAGGTTTGTTTTATTTTTGCTGAAACCTCTGTTTCACTGATCAAATCCTCAGACTTAGATTTTGGGAAAGATGCATTTGGTCTCTTGAAGACTTCATTGATCACATCAGTCTGATAGATGTATGTCTTCAGCCAGCAGACTGTTAGCCTATGGCAGCACAGACTGAAACGAGAAGAAACAGCTTGCACGGTTCTGCCCAAAAGCAACAAAATAAACTTTTGAAGCTCTTTATCTTTTGTTTATTTTATTTGTGCAAAAAGCAAAGATTAACAAGCACAAGTTGAGATTTCACGAGACTAGACTATTTCAGGACCAGTAACTGACCAGCTGAAATCTCAGCTGGTTTACTGTGCCCAGCCAAGAAATAGCTCAGGACCCAATTCCCCATAAAACCACTGTCATTTGTCATTTTTGCACTTGGAGCATTAACTAAACAAGATATAATGTGAGTCAGTGAGTTTTTGCTTGGTGGTTTTTAGTAAATTTGTACAGAGCTGGAGTAGCTGCCTATTTGCTAAGCTAAGCCAGCTGGTGACATGAGACAGACATGAGAGTGACATTGATCTTCTTGAATCAAGGCAGATAAATGAACTTCAAATTGATATTTCTAAATAACATTATCATCATAATAAAAGAGGATGATAGGACAAACGAACCCCTAGGCTATAATTGCCATTATTTTAACCTAGTGAGTGAAGCGATGAATAACTATTCTTTAGATTACCATGATTATGTGTTCTGAGGATAGTAAATACTTTAGCATGACTTGTGAAGTGTTAAAGATACAAGGTTTCACACCTGCATTTTCTGTTTGCCACTGGCAGCAACACTGTGACCAAGTGAGAACTTATGGGAGCGTTCACCATTGTTCCGGATGACCCTGCATTGATAAGGTCGGTCAATACAGTGAGGAATGGGATTTCAACAATGGGTCCCCAATCCTTCTCTCGTCAGTCAAAAGGACTGCTCAAGCATAGTGCCGCTCAACACTGCTCGCCCTCTTTCTCCCTCTCTTTTTTGCCTGTTTTTCTTCTTCCATCAAATCGCTTTTTCTTCCGTTGTTTCTCTTTGTCACTCTCATTTTCTCTTACCTTTCTGTCTCTGTCTTTCTCTCTCTCTCTGTCCCATCTCATTCCCCCCACTCCTCCTTTGTAAAAGAAAGCAGGGCATGAATGCCACACACAGACTTTGAGTCACTTGCTGCACAGCAACATTACTGCCGCCAGATTTTTTCCATCTCAAGTGAATCACTTTACCTCTTTTCTTTCTCTCTCTACAGGAAACGGTGGTAAAAGTGTACTCTCCTTGGCCTCCTTTTATCTTTAATTTCCCCTACGCCAAGTCCAAAAGCTCAGTTTTTATTGAGTTTATGTAATGAGTTTTTATTTATTGAGGTTGTATCTCAGGATATTAAGGGTGCTTGAGTCCTCTGGCAGGGAATACCTCTGTGTGTGTGTGTGTGTGTGTGTGTGTGTGTGTGTGTGCGTGTGTGTGTGTGTGTGTGTGCGTGTGTGCGTGTGTGTGTGTGTGTGTGTGCGTGTGTGTGTGTGTGTGTGTGTGTGTGTGTGTGTTTTAACATTTCTTCAAAATAATATCTGTGACTTTACTCGGGACTAATATATTAAGCTGCTTTTAAATGCAGCGATTAGGTCAAGATGTTTCATAATGGTAAAGAGGGGAATTTGAATGATTACAAAAATCCAAAATGTACTTTGTTAAACACATGATGTTCGGTAAACAACTGACATTGTTGCACGTTTTATAAATTGATGAGCATATGTTTAAATAATTATTGGAGCTGTTTGTTCTTTCTCTTTGGTTGTACACTGTGGAGAGAATGAGACTCATGAAGTGGCATCTTTCCAGTTATGCGGTACAACAAGTGATACATGCTTCAGAGGCAAGGACATCCATTTTTATAGCAGCAAGGTCACATCGGCCAAAGAAGTACACTTATTTGTTTGACGAAGATTTAGGGAACTTTTAATTGGCCTGGTTTGCAGCGGTGGGTGATGCTGACCGACTTGAGCCAGATACTGTTGTAGAACTGACGTTGATGAGTCAGAGCTCAGGGAGTTCACTGTTGTGAGAGCTACATTTCAGTATGACACATTTAAAGATCAAAATGTTTTACCACAAGAGTAAAACAAGCTAAAGCTAAACATAAAACTCCTCATCAGATGACAGGTTTGTTCACTGCTCTGTGGCCCATGGATTTTAGAGAGGGGAAAGGTCCACTCGGATGTCGACGTGAACATCAATTACAACGTAGAAATGAGTAATTCTAGCCACTCTGACATGAAATGAATGCAGCGTTAGGTCTTATGGTGATGTCGGTTAAATTACTGACTCAAGAGAACATACCACAGTTATACACTCACTTTAAAAAATGTGTAACTGGTTTTTCTATTGAGCCCCTGGAAGTAGTTTGTGTTTTTTATTTTAAATATAATAGGGAACATCATGAATTACAAATCAAGGCACGAATGCTCTGGTGGAGCTCCTAGAAGGAGTGTGTGAAGAATTAAATGGCAGGACGGACACAAGTCCTGCGTGTGTGTTATTGAGTGAATGAGTGAGTGAGTGCATGCCTTTAGTGAGCCATTCACTAGTGGTGACGCAAACTGTGCCATTCGTATTGTGTATGTCACATCAGCTCCCTGGGTCATCAGGGCCATCAGCCTCAGTTCCCACTGTCTGGTTTTGTTTGTATACGTGTGTGTGTGCGTCTTTGCCTGTGTGCGCATGTGCATGTCTTGTCAGCATACAGATGACAATTCCTGTGTAAATAAGTGTACACTGTGTACAGCATGCCTTTTTGTGTGTCTGAGTTTGTGCATTGGAGAGAGTGGATGTTTATGCATGTGTCTGTTTTTTGTGTGTGTGTGTCTGTGTGTGCATGTGCTCCCTGCGCATCACTGAGCACTGCACAGAGATACAGAGTGGAATTTAGGGCTGAGACGCAGTGAAAGGGAGCCCCTTCCTCATGCATGAGATAGGATCATTGTTTACATGCACACAGCAGAAAACTCCTGTGATTGCAAAACATCTTCCAGATTTCCTGATGAGAACTGCAGCATCGGACAGACAGTTAAACATCTTCATTAGGCCGGTCTTTGACACAATGTGATATCGATTAACAATGATTGTGGTGATTCTTGGAGAACTGGTTGTGTTTACTAAGAAGGGTCCAGTACTTTTTGCTTGTTTATCCTTTCAAAAAATAAAGTTAATTCATTTGAGAAGACAGTAGAATATGATCCCTGTACATTTATATTGGATAAGACGATGATGAAGGTGTGTTGTGTCAAAGGATGTGAATTAAGTTATTTTGAATGTTTAGCGTCTTAGTTTATTTGTAACCAGAGCTGCGGCATCCAAATCCCAACCAGCACTGTACTGCTGAGAAACCAAAAAAGGCATCAAACTGAACCACGTTTCCTAAAACACAACATCAAAACAACCACAGTGGGTCTCACTCTCAACACCAACATGACTTTGAAAAATGGTAGAAATTAGCAGTCAACGGTTGGAGTTGTGTGTGTGTTTCCTTTCACTGATTGATGCTGTAGTGTTTTGTGGTGGTTGTGGGTTGTATTCAGATTCTCAGCCTCCTGTACCTGCTGCCTCACCTGAAAATGGCCTCACTTACTGCATGTGGGAGACTTTGCCAACGAAGATGATGAAACACTGAACTGATGATTGAATGAGATTGAATGTGGGAACCGGCACTGATCCCAGCTAATAGTTGATAACTGCTGTCTGGCGCCCACTCTCACCATACACTTCACATACTGTATGCTGAACGTAGCCTGTGCAGTTTTCATTGTAAACAAACTGAGCTTTGTTTACACTCACGGTTTTCTCACTAGAACACACTGTGACTTTCCTTAAGCTCTAGGAAACACACTGAATGCATTTCATGAAACATTTACAAAGAATTTAAGAATGCTTTGTTTACCTCAGTTTAGCTTCTTCTTCTTCTTTCTTATTTCTGCACGGCCTCTTTTTTGCAATGCATTACTGTTGCTGGCTGTCACAGGCCCCATCCAGACGAAGACGGGTTTCAGTGAAACCACATAAGTTTTTTGTCGTTTCCGCGTTGCGTCCACATGAAGATGATGGGGTTTTTTTTGGGGTGGGGGCTGTATTTTTTGGAAATGGGTCTCAGAGTGGGAAAATCTGAAAACGCCGCTCTAGTGTTTTCTCCTGGACGCCCAAACGTTGTGAAACGATAATGTCATACCCCCCACCGTTCTCACCTGTAACCTGAGCCACACCTCTAGACGTATACAGTCTATGGACGTAACGTAACAACAACAACAATGGTCGACTACTGTCGACAAACAAAAAAAAAGTCGTTTTGGGCGAAGCTCCCTTTTCGTGTGGACAAGGCCACAGCCTATACAACACACAACTAATTTGCAACGGCAAATATCTTTTTAAGGAAATGTCATTACAACCAGTAAAAATGCTGATTTCAGATGCACTATTTTATACTATACTCGAAATCACAATCTTTGCCTAATTTTGAAGGGGAAGTAAGTTTTGTCGCTTTTTCGCTGTTTTGGTCACTTTTTCCTCTGCAAAGCTCCCCCTACAGTTTCAGTGTGTATATCCTCACTGCCATAGAAACTCACCACTAACCCTTCTCCCTCCCCCCGAGCCATGACAATTTCTCCAAAGCTGTTTTATTTAGGTGCAAATCTTTCATAGTTCATCTTTAAAACAAAGTGCTCTGTTGTCTAAACTTCATTCATACCCTCATAACTACTGTTATGCCACCAATAACAATAACTGGTGTTGTGAAGGAATTAATTTGTGTTTACCTATACAGAGGTATTGACTACAGACTGAGTGTCATTACCTTATAAGGATAACAAATTTCCATATTAGTTTTCATATAGAGAGAGATCCCCACTGGTTTGGAAAAAAATGCATTTGTGCATTAATGTGTGTGAGTCTTACGTCAATGACAGAGCGAAAATTGTCAAATTATTTTTAATATTTATTTGCGGTTACACATGCAAATGGTTCATTTGTTATTTTTTCAGACAAATGCACTGACAAAATTTCTTATAGCCAGATCATGTTCTCCATAAAAAGTGAGTGTGTGCTGGGAGACTGTCATGCATCCAACAAGTGGCAGCGCGAAAGAATAAAGAGAAAACTTTGAGTGATAGGTCTGAGGTGAGTCTGACGTCTGGTTACTGGGTAAATGTGTGGTGCCCACACTTCAATGGGTTACGACAAGTGACAAAAAAATGGCAAAGACATTGTTCATGTGTGTGGTCTCCCCGCAGCTACAAATGAGAAAACCTTGTAAAGTGTGTTCCCAACTTACGGATTGATTTCTCAATCAATTTAAATGAGCTGCAGTTTAGATTGTTGACATTCCTCATGTGTTTTTGATCTCACGTGTTTGTGCGTCTGTTTATCCAAGAGCAAAAACTAAAATGTGTCTACAACAACAAGCTTCAGTTTGCGTGAGTGTGTGTGTGTGTGTGTGTGTTTTAAGCTCCTCATCCCTCCAATTCACAGCCAGCTGATTAGCTGATTTGTTGCCTTTTAGTTATGTTAATTCTACTTAATTACAACCCTGGTGGGAACTCACATCTCTCTCTCTCTCTCTCTCTCTCTCTCTCTCACTCACACATTTATGCACACACACACACACACACACTCTATGTGTAATTTGTGTCTAAGAAATGTAACGTAGCAGGATCACTCTGCAATTCCTGTTCCTCAGTTCTCTCCCTCTTTGCTTTCCCTCCCCTTTCCCTTTTCCCTCCCCCTTTCTCCTTCTCTCTGTCTCTCTTTCTCTCTCTAACATGCATCTTTTTTTTGTCATGCCATAATCATCAGCTCAGCAGATATCATGGCTGCTGCTCCACACAACTGTCAGAAGTATGGCGTCAGTCAGTCCTGTGTTTTCTGCATGTGACAACGGGTGTGTGTGTCTGAGAGAGAGTGTGTTGTCTGTGTTTGTTTAGTTCGTAGACTCCTCAGAACAGCCATGACTCGTCTCTTCCTGACAGCGACTTCTGCCTTTTCAGAGCCAGAGCCCTTTCATTCACTCAGGGAAAGTGTGTATGTGCCTCTCTGTTTGAGCACATATGTGTGTGTGGGCACTTGTGTGTGTGTGTCCCTGAGTCACATGCTAAGCCCCAAACATCAGCTCAGGGATCTCAGCCAATTAAAAGCTAACGCAGGCCCGGATGCCTTGCCCCTACCAACATCTGGGTATTAAACAAAACGCCTGCAATATATTAGTTATGAAGTCAGCCGCTCTGAGGCAGACCACACAGGAGAGGTGCACATTTCACACTGTGTCTGAGTGTATATGATCCAAAAAGTTGGTCTGTAATTTGTTCACTGTGTAAACTGATGAGGTTTGTTAATCCAAAAAGGTGAGCAGAATATGAGCAGATGATTATCTGCATCATTGCTGTTTGACATCATCAAACTTGTCATCAGATCGCAGCCATTATCACTCCTCATGTGGATTGATGTTTACTGCACATGAGTGTGGGGATGAAGAGTGAGATAAATGTGTATGTAATGTAAATGTGTATATGTACATACAGACAAAACAGGCAACAAAATGAGCAGGCAGCTGTAAAACTGTAAACAGATGTTTTCTTCTGTTACAGCTGCAGTGATACATTTTTGTAGCAAAACACTGGGAATGGAAATTCTACTGGTCCCATCTTTAGTCTAAAAACTCAGAGGGTGCATTGCAGTGGAGACCTTTGGAAACTGATGTAGAAAACCATGGGTGCTCCCCATACCTGCATCCACTAGCAATGTTGAAGGCAACACGGATAACTAAACAAAGGTAGCACTCAAGCTGCCTTTGCTGTTCCTCACATAGTATTTCTTGCAACTCATCAACTGCAGGATAGACAATTGGTGTGATGGTTTGGACAAATATTGTTTCTAAAATGGAGCTAAAATGTTGGACGGAGATTATTTTCATCTGGAGATCTGGTGTTCGACTCTTTGGGACGGTGAGGAGAGTGAGAGGAGGAGAAAATGGGAACAGATAGTGGGAAACACGAGGAAGCAAAGACAGACCTGTCCAGAGAAAGCACAAGTGTGAAAGTGATGATGTAACCGTACAACACAATGAGCCTCATCAAGGGAGCACACACATGCAGACATCCACAGGCGTGTACGTTTAGTCATACAACTGGGAAGTGATGAAGACAAGTTTCCACATGTATGCTCAGCTGCTGGGACAGTTTAAAGTACAGTTTACATGCTGAGGACAGAAAGAGACACACACACACACAAACAGACAGACACTGGTTTACTTTACAGAACAACAGGATTAGTTTGTAACTGAGAGTCTGCTTCATGTTTCAGGATTTCAAATGATGGATCCTGGTAGGACTGGTGTTAAAGATGAATGACTAATTTCATACATCAAGATACAAAATACAAGGTAGAAAATAGGGAGGTGTGGAGTTATAAATGAGTTCAACAGACCACAGCTCTGCTTGCATCATGGGTAGTGTAGGCACCAGGCATGGAATAAAGCACAAAAAGAATAATCACTAGTTCTGTTGATCCAATTTTGAAACCGTCCATTGAGACTCCTAACAGCGCTATGGGAGTGCTAAATTGGCAGACTGCTCCTTTAACACCTGAACTGACTGACTTTCCATATCCAGATTTACTTCATGGCCAACATCTGCTCATACAGCACAGCGACAGCTGGACTCTCAGTTTGTCACTGCTCAGATTTTGCACATGGTCAGCTCTGTAAGGCAGCTCCAAGCAACTTTCATGTGATGTCTTCAAACTGCAAAGAGCAGCTCATGTGTGTTTTGTATCAAAGAGAGAGGGATATAAGTCCAGGCTTTTCAGGATGGATTTGAGCTCGATTGATGTGCTTTAATATTAATCACTTATACAAGCTGTGGTAATTCACCTTGAACACAATAATTGACACTGATGAGTTACTATGGGATGTTTATATCTGTCTTCCTGTTGCTCTACAGCAGCTATTTGCCTGAATTATCTGTATTTACATGGCAGTCATTTCTATCACACTCTGCCTTTAAACTTTTACATTTTTCCTCTCTGTCTCTCCATATAGTCATCTCATGTGATCACTTGTGTAGCAAAGACCTTTCAGACCCTAACACAAAAGCCAAGTAATGAAAAAGGTTAGTGGTCAATAAATTCAACAAGGATTTATCCTGACACCAGAATTTTAGTTTCCCCTCTGTGAGAGGCTCTCAGCGCTGTGGTCACTGTGTGTTCGGTGGCCTACAGGCCTCGTCTGCTGCTGCCGTCGTTTGGAGGGACTGCACCGCGGTTTCTCCCACACGCCGAACACAAACACACACACACACTCATAAACACACACACGCGCACGCTCAGGCAGTGTACATCTATGTCTCTCTGTCTGCCTTTCTTTGTCTGTCTGCCACACACACAGACACACACACACACTCTCTCTCCCTCTTTCTTTCTCCCCCTCCATCCCCTGGAGCCCCTCTGTCTCTCTTTCCTCTGTATCTTTTTTTCCTCACAAGTTTTCCACCTCCTCTCTCTCCTCCCTCGCTTCCAGCTGTGTTATACAGCTAAGGAATATAAGTAGCAGCAGGCCGGCTATAAATATCGCCTGCCCACCCAAGACTGTTAGGATTATTATTTTTCTTATAATCACTGCGGTCTTTCTATAAACCGAACAGATTATTATCTGGTTTTTGTTCCCTGGTGCGGGTCCCTCTTTCAGTGTGTAGCAGCCAGCTCTAAAGAGTTTCTGTGCCGGACATTTTCCTTTTTGCTGGTGTCAGGGAGATGATTGACTGGTGAAGATTTACAAGGCCTTGATTTGTACTTTAACTGCTGCACTGGCAGTACAGCCACAGCAGCGATGAGTAGAGTGGAGACAGAGCCAGGAGAGAAGAATGACGTAGAGCTGCAGAAGAGACGGGAGGGAAAGAGCAACAAGCATTTGGGTGACGTTCAGGAGTGCTGGTGAAGGTGAAGAGGAGTGCTTAGCTGGATTTACGATGACGAAGCTCTGTTCGTTTTTTCTGGAGAGTGGGGGGTTGGGCTCCTAGTTGTTTATAGATGAAGCAGTACTGCACGCTGCCTCGCTCTACAGCTGGGAGCCAGCTGTGTGAATCAGCTTCTCCTCATCTGCTTTATCCATCCATCCCTCTCTCCCTCTTTTTTCCTCCCCCTCTTTCCTCCGGCTCTCCTCCTTAAAAGGAGTTCAAAGAAATATTTGTGGTCGGGGCATTGCGTACCTGCTACACCAACATGCAGAAGTAAAAAACGTAGAAGAAAGGAAGACATGACAAGAGTAAGATGTTACATGTTAGACAGAGGAGAGAGTAAGGTGTGATTGGTGGAGGGGGGAAGTCGAGGTAAGGAGAGAGGAAGGAGGGAGGGAGGAGAGGAGAGGAGCGGGGTACAGGAAACCACAGGTATGTGCAGGATGGTGGGTGGGTGGCCTAGAGAGAGGACAGAGAAAATGTGGGACTGTGGAGGAGTGAAGGAACAGTAAGTTATGGGGAGACTGAAGAAGGAGGAAACACATTCATATGGGTTGGTAACAGCACGTCCGTCCTCTTGATAGAGCTGTTAACTGAAATCCCCATTCTGACAAATGTTAAACATCCATGTGGCTCAGAGAAAGAAAGGGAAGCTGCTGAGTGGCTGTCAGTACAAAACTGCACTTGTACAGGCAAATGAAAACACGGAGAGGTGAACCACTCCTAATCCTTAAACAAACGCTATCAAGTCACTGACTGATCAAGCCAACATTTACGGAGGTGGTAAAACAGTAATCATGAGTGCGCAGCAAGTACCAGTACAAAGAAATCTGAGTAAATGACAGAGCTTCTTGTTTTCTAACGTTTCATGCAAACCCTCTTTTCCTGCAACTGCTGCTTGAATAAGAGTATGGCTCTCAGCTTTGCCTAACTTAAAATAATATCTTGTGCTGTGTTTGCTCTACTCATTCATTCTTAGATTACTTTAGCTCAGCTGCTGCTTCAACTGTTTCCAGTCATGCTGAGGTGCCGCACTCGAGCCCTCTAGTGCCTCGATGTCTGTCATCAGTCACTCTGGCTGTGTAGCAACAAGGGATCAACGTTTCATTCTGCCATTTCGACAAGGTGAGAACCCCAGCAGTGAGACATCAGCACCACAGCTTCCTCAGCCCACAGTTTACAGTACAGGGATATGAGAGGTGTGAATCAGTGGGGTTGAAACCAGGACTACGGCGTTGACTATATCAAACCACAGTGCTAGTGTAGTAAACATTAGTTCAGGGATTGTTCTTCCTCGACACAGCTACTGAATTACAAATTTGTAGTCTCACACTCATGGACCTAAGATTGTTAGTAGTGTAGTGGACAGAGAGCACAGGAGAACATCAGTGAATGGAATCATATTTTCATTGACAAAGCCACTCACTACATTGGAGAAGCAGTTATTGCTGTTCTGATTTAATAATTATGCTACTTTATTTAGTTTTTTGTTTGTTTTTAAATGATCTAAAACGTTTTCTCATTTATTAAGTGGTATTTCTAAATTTTACATATAAGACAATGGGCATCAGGTGACTATAGATTCTAAATTCAACATATTTATTGAAAAATGTGTGTTTAAAAAAAAAAACTTAATGTTCAATTCAAGAAAGTGTGAACCACTGTGAACCGTACTGTACATCAGACAGACTTTGATATGCAAAAATCAGGTCCTTCAATAGATAATTGTTTTTAAATATTTCATTTTGGTCGTGGAGATTTTGTCACACAAAAATTTGATTTCAGTTTCCTGCGCACTTGTTAAAGAGGAACTATGCAAGTCTGGTCGCTTTTCCTCTGTTTTGCTAACCCTCCTCCCAGCCATGTCCATTTGTTTTCAACAAAGCCAGTGAGAAAGCAATCCATGGATAACGTTATTTATCGTGTACGCCTTACGATGTGTATATTTGAGTGTACGGGTTACTGGGTGCGTTGGTGTTGCAGTGCCTCAGAGACGAGAGCTGGAACACACACCGCTGATCTTGCACGGTCGCTTTTCAGCCAAGAGGCGCTAGGAAGACAGAGAGCCTCAATCTCCCTGTAACAAGTTACAAGTCATTTATCTGACCATCACAAGTACTCTGAAGCTGTTTAATGAAGGTAAAAATGTAGCGTAGTTAAGGTGGAAAATCCTTCATAGGTCCTCCTTAAATATAAAATGTTATTTTGCTTGCAATCTCCAAAGTGAGCAACGGTTTCATAATATGGTTGTATCATCTCAAAACAATATCACTAAAATTATCACTAATCAATAACAAAAGAAATTTGTTTCCCAGCTTTATCAGCA